>VXBL01001289.1:587791-768859 GCA_013400195.1 Aramus guarauna
GCGAGGCGCGGCCCGCCGGCCTCTGCGAGCAGGGCTGCGGCTTGATGCTCACCCACGGCGAGCGTCGCGCCGGCGGCCACGGCTGTCTGCGCGCCCTGCGCGCCCACGGTGCCGCGCTGCAGGCGCGGGCGGCGGCGCTGGAGAAGGCGCTGAAGAAGGAGGCGCTGCGCGCCGGTAAGCGGGAGCAATCGCTGCTGTCGCGACTGGCGGCGGCGCAGCTGGAGCTGCAGGTGACGGCGCTGCGATACCAGAAGCGCTTCACGCAGTACAGCGCCCGCCTCGACGCCCTGGCCCGCGCCCGCGCTGCCTCCCCCGGCAAGGTAAGGGGGGAGGGGGGTGGGGGGGGAGGACCGGCGGCGGCGTGCCCGCTCGGAGAAGTTTGCGCACTCGAGGGGAGGGAGCCGGGGTGGTCCTGGCCCCCGCCCTCCCCCGGCGCCCCTCGGCAGCGGGCTAGGCGGAGCGGCCGAGAGACGCGTTCCCGCGGGTGTCTCGGCGGGTTTCTGGGGAACCCGCCCGGCCGTGAGCGTCCCGGGGGCCGCCGCGCTGGTGCCGCCGGGGGTGGCCGCTGCCTGGGAGCGGGAGGTGTCCCGAGGAGCCCGTCCGGCCCCGGCTCCTTGGGAGTACCTGAGCCTTGGCTTTTAGTAGCTGCAGTGCACCGCTTCCCTTCATGTATGTGTTTTCTAACGTGACCGTCTACGGTATCTGGCCCCCATATGGCAACTCACGCCTCAAAATACTAAGGTCACGGTATTAACTAATTTTCTTGGTTCTCTCCCCAAAGAGAAGCAAGAAAAAAGCTGAAAATTCCAGAGCTGGAAATGGTATTAAACCACCAGAAATCGACTCCCAGGAGTAACACAAAGTGGAGCGAATTGGAAGGGGCTGTTGTGACCCAATGCTTTCCAGACCCGTAGTTCACCTAGCATCCCAGAATATGGCTTCCTACAAAATGCTGTCTTTAGGATTCACTATTACGCAACTCGGACATCCTGCCAGCTATTCCATGATCTGAAGCCATCGTCTTTGTAACATCCATGTCCAAATACAAGACGTCTGCTGTGTACTTGCATTTTTTTTCCCAGAGTCACACAGGGTTCTTTAAAAGCTCAATTTAAGAGGAGAAAAATTAACTTGACTTCAGGCCCTCAGAATTAGACCATTTATAAAATGACCAGAATCAAAAGCCAGAGCTACAACAATCCCTAAGTTTTAATTGGAATGAGGCTCCCCAGCGAGGGAAGCCCTAGAAGCCAATTATCTTTTAAATGAAGACATTCAAAGTCCTCCCCGTGACCTGGAATGTGCTACCACAGACACAGCACTATTAAACTGTTCAAAACTGTCAAACATCTGTGCTCACACCTTTGGTAATGTTGAGGTTCGGAAAGCTGTGTAAAGGAAACAAAACTTCATGTTAGAGTCTCTCTTCTTTTTTTCTTTCTTCTTTTTCTTTTGAGATATCCAGGGCAAAACAACCCACCGTGTTTTGGCTAACTCAAAACAGAAAGAATGTTTTAATACTGAATGGACTGTTTTAACTTCTGGCAGTACTGGTTGCAATGCTGGTTAAAATCTTAGGAAAACTTAAAATAATTCAAGGCCTTCCTATTCACGTCAAGATTCAGGACAGTTCTGTCTCCTCCTTTTCCTCCAGCCGCCTGTACTTTGCCACGGCGTGCCACGGAGCTTTCTGCTCCCGCAGCTGCCTCTCGCATTGCTGATGATAGGAAAGCCCTCCGTACAGTCCCGCTGTCGGAAACCCTCTCACCCAATCTCTACCTCCTCGTCCCGGATCCGATCCGAACAGCACACCTTTATTCTCACGCCGCCCCTCCTTCTTTCTTTGTGGCTAGCGTTGGTTTTGCATTATTCAGCTCTAAAGGGAAGTGAGCTGCTATTAGCGTGAAAGCTGCCGCTTCAAATAGTTGTAAACGTGCGTGGTACGTAGTTTCCAGCAATACTTTTTATCAAATTTATGGATACAGCTGGCCAAGATGACTGTGTTCGTTTTCAGCCGTATTACAAAAGGCTGTTATACAGTTTTCTGAAGCAGCGCCTAATCTGAAGAAAGCTGGAAGGTGTCATGTCACCACAGACTTGTGGTCTAGCGGTCAATCAATTACATGTCTTTCACAGCATTTTGGGCAGCTTTCCAATACTAACAGCTTTAGTCTGCCCAGCTCCCAGAGAAGTACAATCAGGAAACTTGCATCTTTGTGCACTGGAGAGGGTTTTTTAAAAGACCCATGGTAATCACCTAGTGCAGGGGATGCTTTACCAATTTTGGGCTGTGGCATGCTTCCAGGTTTTTACTCTGGGGTTATTTTCTCAGAGACGCTAAGCATAGCCTGTGCAGTGCGCGATGCAGATTGTAACACAGCAGGGCATACGTGCTTGCCAAAGGATTAGGTCCCTGAACACGTGGATTATGTGTATGGTAATGCAGAAAACTTGTTTAAATTTCAGAAGTAATTGCTTATTCAAAGCATGCAATGCCATTGCTATCATTATTTAATTATTATTTTGATTCACACTCTATATGTTTTGTTATAAGATGTAATTGTTCAAGTCTATGTTAAAACAGAAGTAGCCCTAGCACTAACAAAATGGTTTCATAGGTTAGATGTGGTGATAGCAAAACTTACTGTTGGATGTTCTGGCTCCTCAGTAGATGAAGAAAAAGAATCTTCCGACATCCCTGCCTGATGGTCACTTGTCGCTACAGATGTAGAACCAATCTAGAATAAATCAGATGACATACCCTGTAGTCAGAACAGAAGAAATGCCCACTTGCAGTTCTGCTGAAATGCTTAGCTAAAAGAGAAATGTGATATTGAAGGACATGAGGCCGTTCATGAAGACCCAAATTCATGGTCTTTTGGCTGGGGCAAACTTTTTCAGCACCTTTGGAGCCTCTGGTCTGGCTGTGCCTTACCACAGACTTCCTTTGGGATACTGGATGAATCACCTGGCTTTCCTCTGCTTCGATCTCCCACTTCTGAAGTGAGATTCATAACACCGCCATAACTGTATTGAGAGAAGACATACATAAAATATATATTTTATACACACATTCATCTGTAAATATCTCACAATTTTATAAGACCTTTAAACAGATAGACGTGCCTTAAGTGACTCCAGTTGTTTTCCATGTGTATTTTTTCTCATCCTCTTTGTCATGGAGGGAACATTTTAATTTTCCTGCATATTTACTGGATGCCTGATCTGTGCTTATTCCAAAAAGCAAGTGTGCAGGTTTGTTCAGAGTGACTATATATTCCTTGGTGAGAAGAGGTCAGGCTTGTTGTAGGTGAGCTTGAGGAGGGAGTGGTAGGGAAGGTGGTGTGTCTTACTCAAAATTAGTATTTCCTTTGATCAGACATGTCAATCCTGAAACATCAAAGTCTAAATAATCAAGAAAAACCTCATACTATTCAAACAATGCTTAATCCTTGCCGAAACATACCACTGTTCACACCTCTTGATAAGCTGATCTGGTCATTCCTTTATGTACACAGCCGTCAAAGTCCTTTGGGAAAAAAGGAGTGAGGGAGAAGGGGCAGGAGTTGGTGGTGCTGGCTGCAGCCCTTCTGCTGCACTGACGACCACAGGCAGGGACGGACTTTCAGTAGATGTACAGCGTACAGGGACCAGTTCATGATCTGGCACTTAGGACCACTGGTTTAATGCCTCCGCAGAGGTCGTAACACAAGTTTCAGTTGTATAAAAGCCAGATTAAGTCCTTTAAAACAAGATGATATTTTTTTCTCAGACTGTCCCCAAGCAGCATCCGCCGCGCTGGTCCTGGCAGCCCTTTCACCAGTAAACAAGGAGCTAAGTGCTTCCTGTAACGAAGACAGACCTTCTTAGCCACAGCGCTACCAAAGAAATTAGAGTCTTCCAGTATCTAAAGGGGAAGGCAGTCCATTAGCTCCGCATTACTCAGCTGGGAAGTACAGTAATTTCAAGAATTATGTTTAAGAGTTCTGTTCAGCTGTGGGAATACAACACGCCAGTAACCATCAGGTCTGCTGCTGAACCAGATGACGGGGCAGGGCTGGATGCTGGCCACCGCATTTCCACGGTTACCTCACTGTTTAATGATTGTTTCGCTGGAACGCGAGACATGTTAGAGAGTGAAAAGAAAGGCAGAGCCCTGGAAAAATCATTTGCATCGTGGCTTCCTTATGAAGCAAAGAAGGTTGTTAAAGAAATTACTAAGACGCGGGACGAGAATCTGCAAAAGTAACCAAGTGCCAAAGCAGCATGCTGCTGCCTCCCTGGTGCCGGGGCAGTTCCGCGCAGATGGTGGGATTAGCGGGTTGTGTTCTGTAACGCGACTCTCCTGCTGCGGAGAAGATGGAGAGGGTGTACAAATCCATCAGAACTGGCTGGAAAGTACAAAAAAAGTATTAGGGTTTTTTTTTTTCCCCTCCGCAACTTTTGACTCATTCAAGCCCACCTGCTTTCATACTTGTTCTGCTAGGTGTAAGGGCAACGAATCACAGCACATAAGGAGGCTTTAATGAAAACATTCCACTTTAATTACTGAAAGTGTCTTGAGAGCAATGTCGGAATTGTTTCTTGATTGTTCCACTTGATTTGCCTAGGCATAATAGGGGAAGTAAACAGTGGCTCTAGCACGTCCTTGTCTCTCAAATCCTGAATCATCAGCTCTTGAAAGTGGTCTCACAGGACTGGAAATTTGTTCCTTGAAATCCTGTCTGAGGTCTGGCTCTGAAGGCTTGCAGGGAAATAGCCTTTACTTCATTTTTCAGTCTTCTTCTGGGCACCTGATTCTCACTGATGCCACGTGTAGGCAAATTCAAAATCAGTCCGAGTTTATTCATATTCCTCTGTATCAGAGAATAATTATCATTTGACCTGCAGGAAAGATAACGATCGCAAATTGACGCAAAAACTGTCATCCCACCTTCCAGGTGGAGTACGTTGGTGCAGCTCCCCTGCGGTAGAGCTCCGAGCGTGCGGTCAGTGGAGCTCTGCCAGTTCACACTGGCAGGGAATTGGGCTTTGCTATCATCCCCAGATCTGTAGGAGTAATTCAGTAATCCGGGATTACTTTGACATTTTTTATGAGTTTAATAGACATTAATATTTGATTGACAACTTCAAATTGACATGTTAGAAGAAAAATGCACAAACTAAAAACATCTGCATCGAATTACAATGTAACTGATGTAATTTTTGTCATTAATTGGTTATGAAAACCAGACTTGTAAGATAACTTCCTCAAACTTTTTTGTGTTCATAACTTTTTCACCCTTTGGGTAAAACAAGGAAAAAGATCATGGAGGTAGCAAGGTTCATATGTATGAAGATGCACAACATATCAATCCTATTCTGATTTCTAAAAGAACAAAAAAAGTTATTCAAATGACTTTTTATAGTGTTCTGCTGTCTGTTGGAGAGTTTTGTAGTGCTGTGCTGTAAATAACAGCCGCTTGATTGAGATTGAAAATAGTACATCATGAAGATTTCGTTGTCTTTAACAGCACATGCCCTCACTTTTGTCCTAGTGAAAGTTAACAGACCTAAGCAGCACCACTGTGTCATCATGAGCTTGTGTCTGTAGTTAGGAACAACAGGATAACAGATCGTGTTTACACAGCCCCCCACATACTACAGGGCCATCCAGTCTATCTTTGTTGTGCATTTTTGTCCAATCAGAGAACTGTTCATTGCAGAATTTCTTATTTTAGGGAATTAACATAATGATTTTCAGTGATGGAAGATTTCCATTTTGCTAGTCTTAAAATTCCAACGAAAAAAATTATTCATGTCAGATGCTGCGAATAGCAATTGGCATCTTCGGCCTTTTGCAACATGTGTAGCAGTTTTGTTTTGTAAAACTCACCAGAGAATTTCTGTTGTTTGATCTTGTTTAAAACAATGTCACGTAGCTAGCACTAGAGAAAAGCAACATAAAAGTGCAGTCCTGAGATTCAGTCACCCTCAAGCGCTGGAAAAGTCAAGAATGTGACTAGTGGAAACATGGAGTATTTTACATAACACATCACGTATGACTAGGTCAAGTAGTTGCAGGAGCCGGTATTACATATAAATATCTTCTGTTGCTGTTAAGTGTCTCACTGTAGGTCTCAATAAAAAATAGGCATAAATCTTACAGGGTGGGTTTCGCAGAGAAGCGCTGCTGGAGACCGGCAGAGGCCGGGAGCTGCTGACTTTGCTCCTGCAAAGTTGTTCGAAACATTTTTCTCTCAACCACGTGGGGGGAAAAAAAAATAAGAAATCAACCCAACAAACCTGGATAGAAGTATTATCTATCCTACTTACCAACGCACGCAAATGTTTTGAAAATGTGTTTATCTGTTCTTTGTAGGGTGAGGAAACTAAAGCGCTGACTCTCGTCCTTCATCGTGACTCTGGCTCCCTTGGATTTAATATTATTGGTGGCCGACCATGCGTGGTATGTTAATTGTTAAAATATGTTTGCCCTTTCCAGTTGGGAAAAGCATGTAGGTCAACACTTAGAGGAAGAATGCTGCTGACAAGCATTGGGTTCTCTTGGGATTCTTTCAGAGCAAATCTTACATTCAGATTTGTATCAGATATCTATTAACTACACTGACTTTTCTCTCACAATGTCTTTATTCTTGCACGTTGTCACAGTTTGCAGCATTAATACTGGTGCAGTGTCACTCCCAAAACGGTGAAACCCGTGGTGTCTCTTTCTCAAGACCGTACTGCTTGGAAGATGTTGCCTGAGTTCAGGGCCCACAGCCTTAGGCCCTTTACAGTTCATTAAGAAAACGTTATTTACTCTCCTTTCCACCAGAGATCCCACCAGCAGCCCCCTGCGCAGGTGAAGGGATGTAACTTAAACAACCTACTTTTGAATTCTATGACTTCAGCAGATGTTTCCTGCACCATACACTCACTAATGTATTTTTTCTGGATGCTTGTTGGCTGGAGCTGCTGCATATGACTTTAATTAGATCAAGGAGTGGATTATACCTTGTCCTAATAATTTAGAAGGTATTCAGACCTACTTCTTGGCCACTTGGAAACCTGACGTTAATCACGATTTATTCCCAGTGAATTCACATGAAAGTGATTCTTTATAGTTCGAGTTTCTCAATTTTCTGAGGCATTGTTCTGCACTGGTAGAAGCTGGCGACACAATACACAGGAATACGAAAATCCCTTGTTAGGTATAAGATGTTTGTCATGATTTTATTTTTAAGCCTCCAGAGGAAGAGCTGTGCAACTAAAAATAAAAATGCACTGTTGTCTTACGTTTGATGTGCAAGCAGGCTGCCGTCTCACTGGATTTTACATTAAGAGTAATTGTAATGACAATGAGTGCTGAGCTGGTCCGAGTCAGAGGAAAATTATTATCATGCAACTTAGGTAGCTAATGGAAGTCCATTCCTGGTTGTTTAACCTTTCAAAATGGGAGTGTCGGGTGTTCTCATTCACGCAAAGTAATTCCATATTAAGACATTAATAAGAATATTTCTTTCAAATTACACACGCTGTTGTGACGTGGACAAGTTTTAGCTGAGGGCAAATTAGAGTTAGTTCAAGGTACAATAGTATATTTTTCTTTTCATCCTTAAAGGACAATCAAGACAGTTCATCTAGCGAAGGAATTTTTGTATCAAAAATAGTCGAAACGGGGCCTGCTGCTAAGGAAGGAGGGCTGCAAATTCATGACAGGATTATTGAGGTACGTGAATACACTATACAGTCTCTTTTAATAGTGCAAGTTCCATCTCGGGTCTTCAAATGGCATGATGTGTAGCGTGGGCTTAGGAGAAATGTGCCGTGGTAAATACTGTCTAGAAGACATGTCTGTTAAAACATGCTTGACTTGATTCGGTGCTGACCTTCACGGCTTTACGTATAGTTCTTACCTAAATATAGAAACCAGAGTATGGATGGTATGTGCATGTCCCAGCTTTCTGAGGAGCTAGCATCTATCTGGTATGCCATAGACTTTTTTTTTTTTTAAAGCTATTGGAAACTTGTAAGTTATTTAGTTAAAACCATATGTGAAATACCATTGCTGTAAACCATGATTTTATTTTTCTTGGTATTTAAGACCGAGTTTTGAACAGAAAAAAATTCTGCTCTGCAATTTCTGTACAGTTTATTATAAACCTGCCTAAGCGACTCCTTAATGTTGTTTCTAAGTTCTTATATTACTCAGACTGCAGTCTGAATTTCTTCTCATTTTGCCAAAGTCTTGACCTCAATAAAAAGTCCTTCCTGTGAAAGAAATGGTTGCTTGAAATGTTTCTCGCAATTTGCAGTGAGCAAATTTCTTTTTTGGGGGAAGAAAGAGAGAGAGAGAAAAAGGTTAGTTTTCATGAAACAAAATGCAGCTGATTGTGTGTCAGTTCCCATTGTTTAGCATTTTACAGTTAAGAAAAAAGTATTCTTCACTGTCTTATTTTTGTAGGCTGGAGAAACTTTGAGATTCTATTGTTCAAAAAGATAAGTGTGGTGTTTGTTGCCAAGGATATCATGGAACAGCCAGTTTCTCTAAAGTAATGGAATTCCATTGCTCTTATGTTTTGCAAATGAGCAATAAACAGCTGTTAAGGATTTTCTGTTGGCAGGGGACAATATGTATTTGCTATTTTCTGTACTGTTATGGTAAATTGTATTCACAATTTAGTAAGGATATAAAATATTAATTAAGTTTCTTCATATGGGAAAGAATGGAGCCACAGTAGCAGAACTATAAAAAGATAAGAAGCTGAGCTGTGAAATGATCCAGGGTTGCTTAAACTATATATATGATGTAACATAATTGCAAAAAGGTCTGGACAATTTTGCGAGAACTATGCAATTTTGTTTGAACTGAAAGTTTTCCCATAAGCATGTATTTCCCTAAAGCATATTTGAAAAGCTGACATCCGTTTCTGAAGTAGTACATAGTCACATAAACCAAACAACTGTATGAAAACCAAAACTTTGGAAAATCAAACACCCCAAAGTTAGGAAACGTCCGAGTCTCCTTGAGTGCGATCGCTGTAACTCAGTCCATAATTGCAGTCAGAGGGCACTTTGTAGAAGTCACCCTCGCTCGGGCACGGGGACAAGGACAGCATCTGCTCTCTCTTGCAAGGGTCCTCCCTCCTTACTGCTTTTATTTCCCCCACCCCACCTTTTTCTTTACTTTCTCCTTAGTTCTCCATTCCTCCCCAAGTTTAGCATTTGGCAACGTTAGCACAGGCCACACTAAGCAACTAAATACTGTTATGCTGGAGGCACACCAAGAGCCTGAGGAGAGCAGAGGAGGACAGGCTGGGTGAGCTTTCCTGCTGTACTTCTTGGCTGGGTCTCCTCCCGCAGTGGAGCCAGGTGTCTGTGAGCAGTGGTTGTGCAGGGTCTTTGCCACTGTTCCACTTACACTGTCACCTAAGAGAAAACCCCAGAATAAAGGCACTAGAGCGATGTGTTGTATTTATAACACAGCAAGGGTAGCAGGAACCCATTGACATGGGTTGACAACTCTTGTTACGCTGACCACAAACTCATTCTCACATTCACTCGTCTCACCTCTAAATGTATACAAAATGCTGATGAACGTTTAGGATGTTGTTTCCCAACAGTTGACTTTGGGTGCCTCCACATCAGCATCTGGGTTTGGATTAGGAGGGTCCTGTTGAAGCAAATCTCTGAGTGGTGCCCAGCTAATGCGGTTTCATTCCCATTGTGGAGTGGTCTCCAAGTGTGCTAACTGGTTGTTTTTTTTTTATTATTGTTTTATTTTTTTTTTTAGATAAAATCAATTCATTTAATGCATCCCAGCCACTACAGGCATCCAATTCAAAGAATCAGACTTGAGTGCTCTAATTCAGAGCCCTCAGAATACATGTAGTGTGGACATCAGCTCCTGAAAGCAACTGTTTCATTCTATGTTCTGGGCAATTTTTATTTAGTGCGCTATATCTAACCCTAGTCTGGGTAAGGATAAAAGGGGTACCTCCTGCATCAAGGCATCTAAGTGAGCTTCATCATATTAATACCAGTTATCTTAGATAATTGAAATACCCTGTAAGTGATCTAGGTGAAAATTAGGTAATGTCCAGTGATAGTGTCCTTCTAGAGGCAAATTTTTTTATAACCTTCACACCACCAAAGTTTCAATTTGGCAGTTTATTTGAAAGATTGTGTACAGATTGAGCTGTAACTGGCAGGACACAGCTGGAGGACTCAGATGGAACTTGGCATAGATAGTAGAGCATCCTAGTGGGTGACATTTGCTTTTGAAAGGATGAAAGATGATAAAGATGGTAACTTAACTATGGAGAACTGAATTTAGATATCTAGAACTTCTTTGACTTGTTCATTCAGTATTAAGGTTTTATCTATCACCAGCATGACTTTAAATAGATTCTTTCACAAAGAACTCTTATTCCAATATAAGCTGCTGACCATAATGTCTCCAAAATTAATTCCAGCATCCATCACAGAATTTACAATGAAGTAAAAGAAATTATTTCCTTTTGGAAAATGTTCCTTTGCTGTGGATCTTCTGGTGGATGTGTCCTGGAGCACATGTAGAACAAGTGTGTCATTTCTCATTTTCAGAACTATCACAACATTTCTAAGTGCTGAGCAGGGATTAAGCAGTGTAAAATACAGACACACACACAGTATTGTTTATAGCTAATAGCAAAGGCATTGTTATATTGATACTTGCTTGCAAACTCTATCCCCTGACAAATTGATATGGAGATAAACTTAGAATTATGCCAGAGAGAATTTTTAAACACTTTCCTTATGTCATTTGTATTTGAATTTCCTGTACTACATCTTTTAGAAGGTTAAATGCAAAGAAGTGAATCAGGTTTAAGAATTGTCTTGAATTTTCTGTAAAAGCAATGTTTTGGCCCTTTGTATATCACTGACAAAAGTAATGCCACCATGAAGTACCTGTTTCTGCTGCTGAATGACTTACATCAAGATGAATGTTGCATGGTCTGTGCTGCTCAGTCTTCAAAGCAGCACGTAACAGAAATACAGAGAAATACTCTTTTTCCCTTATATTTTGTTTTACAGAATCTGTTAAAAAATAATGGTATTTTGTGCTTATGTATCATGTTATGGCTATTAACTGCTTAATAATTTCCCCTCATTGTTTAATAATATTATCCTTATTTTGCAAATGGGTCATTTGTGGAATACAGAGAAATAACTTCTAGAAGTTCTTGTCAGAGTAGGATTAAAGACTTGGATCTTGATCTATTTGTAACTGCTGTATGCAAACCAATGCTTCTTACCTACATCTGTTCTCAGATCTTTCATAATTACTTTAGAAGCGAGGAAATAATGAAACTATGACATTTCCTCTGGTTTGACTACACATTTGTCCTGCAGTTCTGTACTTACACATTCAAAGCAAGCAGCTGATTTAATGCAGTTCTAGTGATTTACTGAATTATTGTTAAGATGTTCCATAGCAAATTGCCATGTTTAAAACATTCTGAAACTATTGATTTTTCTGCAAAGGGAATTACTGTTCTCATAGATTTCACTTTTGCCAGGGTAACAAAATGGTCCTAATTTCCTCTCGTAACAGAAGCTGGTCCCAGCCATGAATGCCTCCTCTACACAGCCGCTTGGCATTTCTTAAGACAAAATTAGATTTTCAGAGTTTTTCTTTTTAAGCACATCACAGTTCTGAAAGATTATAAATTGAATATGGCATTCTCTTCTCACTAGCTAGTGAACTTGTTTGTTTAGCTTCGGGACCACTTAGAAAGAAGGAGGCTTTTGAAACACTGACTGGTTGCCACCTTAAAAAGTTTTAAGCACAATTAGGGTACTGTTGAAGTAGTATAAACTGTCACAACTCCACTGAAACCTTGAGGATTTATGCCACCTGGGACTTACCCGGTGTTTCATGCTGCTCACAGGAAGGATCATTAGTTTAGGAGCCGAGAACACGTCTTAGTGCATTTGATTGATTTTCCCCAAAGCACACTCATTTGCTGCTTTTCTATTATGTGGATTTCTTCACAGATTACACGTAAAAACAATGAAACTTTTTAGCAAATCTTCTCCTGTACCTATACAAACAAAATTGGCAATTTGCTGTGTGTTCCCCGTTCACCCTGTAGTAAGTGTGGTGTTTTGGCAGAGCCACTTTCTGCTCACATGAGGTGGATTTCAGCAAAATCGATTTGGTAGCTGTGTTAACAACGTGGCCTCTGAAAAGTCCGATCAGCGCAGAAAAGTCCATCAGCCAGGCAGGAACAAGAAGAAAGGATGCTCTGGCAAGCGCATGGCATACCCTTCCCTGTCAACAACACGTACTCGCTAAGAAAGATCTGCTGCTCAGGCAAGGGGTGGCTTTAAAATTGAGTGATGGAATAAATGAAGAAACATTTCACGTGGTCTGCTGGGGCATGATGGGGTCTAGTTTTTTTTTTTTTTGGGTCTCTGGGCTGAAGAGGTTCAGCGTGTTGCCAGGCTGGGTTTCTTGTCAGAGCGCAGTTGTCCCTGCCCTGTGCACTTATCACCACTCACAGACGGCTCACAGGAGACTTCCACAAATAATCTGTAAATAAAATTATTAACTGAACACAGCCTTCAATTTCTCATTTGCAGAAGTGGAGAGCACTTTTTAACATTATGCCAGCTTTAGTAGGATAAACCTAAGCCTACAGCTACTTGCAAGAAGCTCACTGCAAGCACCGGCTGTACTCTGATGAGCATATAGCTTAAACAAAATTTTTCCTTTGTCATGAATGGAAGAGTTCAGCTCTGCAAACAAGATTTATTGTGCAGCTACATACACTTAGGAATTAATCTTCTAGAAAACATTTTCAGACAGTGACTTAAAATTGGCTGTTCAAGTTCCCGCCAGGACACGCAAGCACATTAGAGTATTTGCGGAGAGCAAACGCCACGGGGCAGTGAGTGCAGCTATAGCAGAGTCAGCTTTTTGTAGAGTTTATACTCCTAGAAAACTTTCCAAGCCCTTTGTCCCTATCTGTTAATGGTATATTACAAAACAGCGTCATGCCTGTGCTAAAACATAGGTCCCACAGCTTGGTCAAAAGGGAATAATAATAACCTTAAGAGGAAAACGTAAATGAAAACAGACAGCCTTGGTTATCACTGCAGTTTTTCCTCTCAAATTTATTTGCCTGATTCCATACAAGTGCTACAGTCTAAGGGAAGTGGGGAAGCAAGGGGATGAGCCAGACACCAAAAAGAAAACGAACCAAAGAGGTGCAACAGGATTTTTACACTAAATACTGTAAAATTGTCCTTCCCACAAACAAAAAAGAAAAAAAAAGTTGGATGGGATGAAAATGTGTTGCAAACAAAGCAAGCAATGTTGTTTCTAGTATTACAGACCTACAGTCTCTGCCTCTTCACTGATAAGCAGACTGCAGAGCTCAAGTTATAAGCACATTTTGTGCTGCAACTTTTGAAAAGGTCATCCATGAATTACCTTCAAATTTCTGCACCATCATATTCTTTTTTTTTTTTTTTTTTTTTGTTAATAGAAGTCCACAGTATGAGGACCCGAAGCATAATGTGGGCATTTTGAATCTGTGGAAGCTTTAGACCTTCTACCCTGCACTCGTTTTCCTTGCTAATACGGCATGCTTGAAAACAACCCAGTCTCAGTCTTTAGCTAATATAAAACCAATCCTATAAAACCTTTAGTGCTTTTGAGGTGGGGGCATGACAGCTATGCACGAATCAAAGAAAATAATTGCCACTACTGCCCTCGGCCAGGCTGTTGGGGGGCAGAGAGAGGTGGTTCCCTCCGTGGAACGGGATGCGGTGGGACAGTCGTCCTGCGCTGGAGGACAAGCCTGGGGTGTCACCCCGGGGCTACAGGAGCAGTCACGATGCTGCAGATCAGCCCATGGCTGTGGCACATGCCTCAGAAAATACAAACCAGTCAAGAAATCTAAATTTTGGTGTTATGAATCATTACTCTTTCAAAGTGGTGAAAACTTGCCATTTCACATGCTCTGTAGCTAAGCGGAGAGAAACGTGTCAAACTCCAACAAGTACTTTTTAAAAGAATGCATATAGAGCATATAACAACGGGACAATTTAACTTTCTTTTCACTTGTGGTGCCATTACTTGCATTTTAAATCATCTCCTGTTCAGTTTTCCATATTTGAAGCCAAACGGTTATGATTAACTGTTAGATTTTATTTTTAAATTTTTGAATGTGCTGAGTCTTTTTAGAGAAAACATACAGAATGTCTATCAACTATTTTCACACATTTTGTTTGCATCATAATAATTGGGCAGACACAATCATCCTTAATTTAGTATGTATGCAGTACATTGCCACATCAATTATACTAAAAGATATACATAAAATAAGTGCAAATTAACTAGAAAAAAAAAGGCAAGCTATTCAAAATGCACTTGAGTAAGATTTGCATAACTTTTCATTCGGAATTAAAAATGGAATTTATCCAGCAAATGTGAAAAGTACTGAATGTGTGAGGGTGAGCAAATCTTCCTGGGGATCCTGAATCCTGATCCCACAGCAAAAACCTGGTTTATTCTGGCAGAGGGATTTTTCTTCGGAACAAGAGCGTGACATGCAGACCTGCTTGCCAGGAGTGCCCGGCTTCTGCTTTCTTCACAGCAGCGTGTTCCCTTTTTCCCCCCCCACAAAATACGGAAATCCTGGAATCTGGTCTAGTAAGAACTAGAATGCAAAGTCACTTCTGATTAATGGTATTTATAGTTCTTATGTCAAATAAAGTCTTACTGCTTGACACTAAACAAAATACATTCCGGTATGGGGTTTTGTTTTGTTACTGTTATCATAAATAACATTTAGCAATTTAGAAAAGACGTGAAACATTGCAAACATGGAAAATGAGGGTACTTGATTGATGTTGATCAAATTTACTATATCGAATTGTGTAGCAATAACGGCATTAGATTCTCATTCTCTCTTACACATAGGGCTTTTCCTTTGCCTAATTAATTCATTCTTTACACTATGAAAAATTGTTCACAATGAACTGCAGTTCTGTGCTTTAAACACTAAGAGGTGATAACTTATCAACATTGTGAAATTAATTCCAACATTGTTGACTGCTTCTTTATGCATGATGTTTTGATAAATTTTAAAACAATGTAACTTTACTATTTAATGTTCCACTACAAAGTGCAACTCCAGGACTTGTAAAGTTTTTAGACTCTCATAAATACAAGTGATACTGGGCTGACAGTAATAGTAGTGGAGAATTTTTTGCTTCAGCACTGGGGCTTTTAAATGAGAATAGTATTTAAGTAGTTGCTTTTAAGACTTTCTTATGATTTTTATTATCCAAAGTAAATTTATATTTTGTTAGCTTTCATATAATGGTGTAACATTTTTAACAAAGCTTCTATCTGTAAAGTCTTGTATCTGTAAAGGGAATTTAGCTCTGAAAGTGGAATTTGGGTTTTAAAGACTAGGTGGGGGAATCATACGTCAAAAAAAGCAAAGTTGAGGATTTGTTAGGAGTGGGAGGAGGAGTGGTACAAACGGGCTGTGTGGGTTAATCACTAGATAGTAGAGACACATCCCATTTCTGTGTGCGTGACCAGAGATGTTCCTTGTATGAAGGACTGGGTGATCATTGTGCTCGGGGCCACGCCATTCCCACCTAGCACAAACGATGCGAGCATCTTAGTTGCCACAAGCTGTGCATGAAACGTACCTCAGTTGTGTGAAGCAGGTGGAAAAAAAGAGTCAGAATATAGAATACAGTATCTTTTGTTGGTGCAAGCCCCTTTTTAATAGTCTACTGAAGCCTGGTGTTAAAATAAACTTTAAAAAAAAAATTGTAGGACTTGACCTATGGATCTCAGGAATGGTATACCCCACAGCAGGCTCTTATCTATCCCTTTACATTGACACAGTTGTCATCTATAGCTGCCATATAGTATCCACAGCTTAAATCTATGCTCCATTTAACAGCAGTACACGATTAATCCTGTTTAAACTGAGATTAGATGACACATGAAGAGTCATAACTGGTCTCTAGTGCAGTGAATTTTATCTGAAAGTACTTGCCTTTATTATTTTTTTGCCATCATCCACATAACTTTGAAGCACACAAAAGCGTGCAACATTGAAAGCAAGTAACAGCTTTGGTGATCAAGCTTGGCTCAGGATCCAATTTAATTTATCCACAGATTTTCAAAAACATGAAGCTGTAAAATATCACAAGGATATTGATAATTTTGAAATCCTATCTTTGAGTTTAATAAAGAGAGTGAAATCATTAAATGTTTCGCAGGATCACCAAATGGCTGAGGCTGGAGAAGACCTCTGGAGATCATCTAGTCCAAGCCCCTTGCTCAAGTCTTAGCCCAGGGCCATGTTCCTTCCTGGGGTGGATAAAAGCACATACACGTTGTGCATGTGGATAGTCCTTTGGGGCCCTGGGTTGAGCAGGGATTTGAGCTTACAACTAGTAAACATTATATAAATGTTTGATTGGATGAATATGAGAAAGAAAACAGCAACAGGAAGGGAGAGTGAAAATGTTTCCTGAATCATTTGAGAGGGAATAAAAAGAGAACTTTTTAGTGCTATTTTTCTTCTTCTCTCGGTCTGCAGGCCAGCAAGATTTAGTTTATTTCTTAAAAGGTTTTGCTTATGAAGCAGACCTTTTTCTGGCTCTGGCCAGCTCTAATAAAAATTAGCAGTAACTTTAGCAGCTGCCATACCACATGACAGCTTGGAATTGCGTAACTTCTCTTTCCTCCTGAAGAAACACACAAAGAGATCATCCAATCTCCACCCTTGCAATGTTCTCCAAAGTCTTTTTCTCTAAGTTGATTTTTAAACAAAAACATTTTTCTTCTTTTAACAATCCTCTCTTCTTCAGACCAAAATCTGACCCTAAGTAGTAACAGGCTCTAGGTGGTAGGCAGAGCCTTCATGACCTAAGTGAATAGGGTGATTATTTTTTTTTTGCTACTTCAAACTCAATTACTGTTTATCAATAAATTTTATATTTTGTCTATGACATGGCTACTTAAGATAATCAAAGAAATACTTTATTGCTTAAATTGTGGGGGCTTTAGGGCTTATACTATTTCTAAGCGTATGCTTTTAGATAGAGATATATTGTGATTTGGCAAGGAGACGGTCATGGTGAGAAAGAAAAGACTTCTATGGCCATACCACAAGAGAACTGAACACGGACTGCGGGCTCACACCAGGTCCCACTTAATTCACTGGAAATCCCAGAGTATGGAACCAGAGCTGCAAACACAGAGCAGTTGCAAGTTTCAATTATTCCTCCTGTGTGGCATGTGGAGATGCACCATTGTTTTCTTGCTGATTGTTTTTCCCTCTAGCAAAAAAAGGAAAATTTTTCTTCCTTAAATGCTGAGTCTGTGCAGCAGCATCATACTGCTGATGCAGAGTAAGTACTGCTTAGTGTAAAAGACAAAGGTGGGGTTGATCTGGAAGCAGATGGCATGTTGCTCTACACGAAGATGCAGTCTAACCTGTTGACTTAAACACAGCTAAGGGCATGGCTCTAAACCAGAGGCACCAGGAGCCCTGCGCAGAACAGCCTCCGCTGACCAGAGCGGCGCTGGGCAGACACGCAGCACGGTTATCTTACATTTTTACAATTAATTCTTTTACCACAGTTCTCACACAAACTTTTAAGTACTTTTAAACGCTTGATGAACTTACGTAGGTGTGTAAGTCTGTACTAAGTGTGAGAGTTTAGAATCATTTGCAGAAACCTAACAAATAAGCCTCTTTCTGTACAGTGCTTTTTTCTGATGCAAATTTTTTGCAAAGAAAAAAAAATCTTTGTTTAATGAGGAGACCCCGCTGACTGCATATTTATGTCTCCTTTGTAGTTCATTCAGAATCAAGGCTAATATTCACATATTGTGAGTCAAAAATCTCACATCTATAGCTGGAAGAGTTCTTGAATCATTCAACATTCTTTGAAAAAAGCTGTGTATCAAACTCTTTAAAGCTTAGCTTATCCCAGATCCAAACAAACAAAAGCCAGGTGATGATAGTGTCATAGAATATGGAATGTTGCTAAAAATAACAAGGATGTTCACACACAAGAGAGCCCTGGGAGCTGCACTTCTCAGGGGCAGCATCACTGACTTGCACCCAGGTAGATCCCTTCCTTGCTGGAGTTGCAATAAAACTTGAATTTATGTAATTTCCACTTTTGCATTTTCCCATTTTCTCGGCTAGTAATACTTTCTTTTTCCTGCTAGTTTGTCAAGAATCCCTAGCTCTCATTTCACAGTAAAAGTCTGGCACCTTTCATGCTGTAGACTGAAGCAACGCTGCCTCTCAAAGCCTGCCTTTAGCAGTGGTAAGCAGCAAACAATTTGGAACAAAGCAATGAACTGTCTTCAGATGCAGTTACAGATGGTAAGGGTCCTGCTAGCAACTCTTGTTTTAATTTAAGAGTTCACACAGCCAGCTCTCCAATTCCTTCCTGTATTTGAAGGAGCCAGTGCATACCATTGCTTTTTTTTTTTTTTTTAATATAACCTTTCATTGTTTTCCCTTCATTTTGGCCTCCCTCTTTCCTCTTAAAGGCTTTGTAGGAAAAGTTTCCTCTGCAGCAGGGGAATTGCTGACTGTTTCTATTACAAACCTTTCTTTAGCAACTACAACCTTTAACTTCAGTTTTAACCAGTTTTACCCCCTACTAAGTAAAATGCCCTCTCTCCTTCTCTAGAGGTTTACCAAAAACCAAGTCTGTTTGCCCACTTCGTGGATTTCTCATCGCAGAAGGCATTTGCAGACTTGCAGAGCAGCTGACCTGAAGCAAGTAATAAACACAGGAATGAGCAAGGGCATCAAAGAGAGCAATAGATAATATGTTAGCCTCTTGCTGGGTCCTGCAAATCTCCAAGCTTTATAGACTATCAAAGGCTACTTTCACTGGGCTGACACTGTGCATTCTAGTTGGTTTTCCCAGCTTGCCTTCCCCAGACGCTCTGCTGCAGTTCTTTGTTGGATGGAAAGACAAATTAGATTAACAAGAAACATTTTAGTAATGTATCCCAGGCAGAAATAGGGAGGAGTTAGGGGGTTGAGAAGATGCTGTGAAGTTTCTTTTGGGATGAAATTAATGTCATGCATAAGCCAAAGTATGGGGAATGCAGCCTGCCAGTCCTCCAGGTTCGAGTGATGCACTCTTAGTCTCCTGCTTAGACTTTATGCTTGCTTTTGAATAGTGTGTTAGAACTTGAATAGATTTATAGAACAAAGGAACCAAAACCCCACAGTCAGAACAAAGATGATACACTTGTCACTAACTCTGTCCCTTTTATCCTGAATAACTTACCCTAAAAATAATCTGCTTTCCATTGGCTTATTCCATAGCCTGAGGTTGTGTTCAGTATGAACAAGGATTGCAGAGTTTGGCCCAGACTACTTGTTTGTGTCTGATTGCAACCATTTAATTCCCTTCCTTTAGAAAACCTCTGCAGAAAAAACCCCACGAAAAACCAAAAAACCTAACAACTAAGCCCAAAAGCTTTTAACTGCTTAGAAAGTGTTTTCCTGCAATTTCAGGAAGAAATGCAATTATCATGGCTGCTTAATTAAAGTGAGTTGTCAATGGAGCGATAAACCACGGTAGAATTTGCTTATCCTTGTAGAAGAATGCAAATTAAGGCTATAAATGGAGGTCTTGGGAAAGGTCTTGACTGCTTTTTGCCACCAGACTAATAATCACACTAAGTCATTTATATTCTCAATCAGCTGATGTACATCATCTTTTGCAGGGGAAAAAAGGGCTGTAGAAATAAGTCAGTCAAACTTGCTAAATGAATAAATGGCTTTGTTTATATCTATCCTCGATGTGTTAATGAATTGTTAACTGCAAACCACAACATTTCAAACCACGCAAGCCCTTTCTCAAAGGAAATTGTCTTTGTGTAAGCAGGCGGCCACGGATAGTCAGTATTTTAAAAGCTGCTAAAAATGGAAAGACAAATCCTGACATGAAGTAATGAGCATAGTGTCCGATTAATTTGGTATCTGCTAGAGCAGAAATCTTGGCTTGGTAAAGTCAGTGGTGAAGATTTCACTAAGGTAGTTGATGAGAACTGGTGGCCACATTTGTAAAATCTTTCCTAATCTGATGAGAAAAAGTAAATTTAGAACTAATCATTGTAACTATTATTGTAAGTTCCATGCAAGGCTATAGTATGATCTGTAGGTGAGCAGGAATCCCTAGGGATAAAGCTGCCCCTAATGAAAGTAGTGTTGCCATAAGCTGTCTGCTACAGGAGAGAAAAAGCTAGGACACATAAAACATATACAGTAATGCTTAACTAAGTATGGAATTTATTTTACTAAAGCCAAAGGGACTACTCAGCTGCCCAAAGTATATGCGTTAGAATAAGAAAAACTGGGGTCTTGGGTACTACTCATGAGTGTCAGAGTATAAGCATGTGAAAATAATCCACAAATGGCATATCCACTGACCTATGAAAGACAAATTCATTTTACATTTCCTTTGAGTATGTAAAACCTTAACCAGTCGCTGAAGAATCCAAATTGTGGTATTTGACACCTGAGAAAAATTTAGTTGAAAACAATGACAGACTTTTAGTTTAGTCCCCTACTTCACAACAGCCCAGTTGTAAACTGCTCCACTTTTACTTTCTTCAGTCTCTAACCTCCAGATTACAAGCTGCTTTTATTCTCCTGACAAACTAAATTTTTGAACATGAGATAGTGAACCACAGAATACTTACTTGCTACAGAATACTCACTTTCTTTTTAAGAAAAAGAATGCAACATTAGCTTGCTGTTTGAAAATGGGAAAATGTTGAGGTTTTCTTCCTTTCCAGAATTTTTCCATTGTTTTTGTTATGGTGTACTCATTTTCTATTCCTTATTTTACATTTCAGTTACTACCATTAATTGTAGAGTATATACATGCTTGGAACCTGGCATAATCACTTTGCAGCTGAAACACTGGCTTCTACCACTGTGATAGAGGGACCTCGTGCTTTGCATTATTTTCAAGTGTCCAAGTTACTTAAAATGACTTCTCTTTTCTGAATGTTATTTTTTGTGTGTCATGATCTAACTAAATTCTTTCTATAAAAGTTTGTAGTTCAGCTCCACAGTTAAAATTTTCCTTTTGGTTAGATGTACAAATTCAAGAGATTCTAGATCAAGGTCAATTCTAAAGCTGCAGTTTATTGTTGTTGTTCTCTCAGCCATTATTTTCTCTATCATTTAAATAGCCTTTGGATTAAAGTATACTATATCAAAAATACATAACATCTTGGGCATTAAGGGTATTAAGTGTATCTCTGAATTACAAACAGTCCTGATTTTTGTTTTGCTTTACCCTTTACTCTGTCAGAGGAAGGATTTCCTACCGTTAGTGTGTGAAAAGAAAGCTGGGGCTGGAGTTCGAAAGGAAAGCATAAACCTGATTGCTTGATGGTTTAGTGTTACAGACCACCTACTCTGAGAAGGCTGAAAGTTTGAGTCAAATTGAAGCTCTAAAGGAAAAAAAGCTATAAATGAGCAACAAATAGGTAAAACTTAGTGGAAAATTAGAGGAGCAAAAAAATATAATTCCATTTTGTTAGCAGTTTCATACTTGGAATAGCTTTACATGTAAGAAAATACAAAGCAAAAGGAGCCACTTAGGGGAAAGGCTTTAGAGACACATTTAAAGACTTCCCAGACAGACCTAATATAATTTTATATACTTAAACACCTTGTGATAAAAGCTAGGTATATTCAGATGTTGTTTTACATAACTCCTTTATTGTACTGTTAAAAGAGGAGAAAATTACAAGTAAACATATAAGGAAGGGGAAGAAAATAAAACATGCTTATCTCCAGAAAAGGCTTTTTTTAAAAGGAAAAGCACAAGACAAGATTTTTGTGGTTCTTTTGGGACTTCAACAACCAGTTTATCTAGAAAGTATTTATTTTGGATAAAATATGGCAGTTAGCAACAAAGAACAGATGTATCTTTCACTGCATACGGTTTAAAAAATATATATATTTCTAGTCCTCCCTGTAAAACTCAAACACATCTTCAATTTAAGTCTAGAAGTCAAGTGTGCACTAAATAGTTATTGATAGAAAGTTCAAAAAAAGTATTAAACAAGTACAGAGAGATTAACAGAATTTGAACAAAGTAATGCAAAGGGGTAAGAATTGGGATTTTTAAAGTGAAGACATCAATGCAGTTAGGAAAAGAGATACACTAATACGCATAAAGACAAGTACTGCAAGTAAGTCAGTGGGCAAGTACCTGGTATAAATGAACATTTTTGCAGGTAGCGTTGTTACAGCCAAATGAGTGAAAAACAGCTCGTGCTGTTGAAAGGAATGAAGTTGAATTTATAATTCACTTTTGGTTGAAGTATTTACCTAGGTTTATTTACAATCACCCTTAAATGAATCCGTTTACTTTGGGGCATTGTGCCATACATTATATGCATATCTGATTAACTTCTCTGTACAACCACCCTTTGAGTTAACTGTTTTGCTGCCTCTGCATTTTAAACAGTAACAGAGGAATTTTCTCAAAATAGGAGAATCTGATCGCAAACCTATGGACTGTTCTGGAGTACTGAACTCAAAACAGAGCATGACCACAATGAGTTTAAGGCAGTTTAGCTTCATCTAAGTGAAAAACTTCAAATGATAAAGAAATTAAAAAGCTGTCAACTGAAGTTTAAGTTTACTCAGAATATTTTCCAGAAACAATGGCTACACATCACTGCTATTTGTCTGGCTGTTCAGCTTCCCTGATAACATTGTATAGGAATTTACATAGCGGGCTAAAACCTTTTATTCTTAGTCTCAATCACTTGAGAAGCCAAGAGCACAAGTGCACAAGGCTGAGCAGATACATCCTCGGTTGTGTAAAAGCCAGTTCCTATGTGCTGCAAATCAGCAAGAAGCGACGGAAGAGTCTGTCTGCTTCGGTAACCCTGCAAGGGATGTCATTTTTGGTCATCACCTCTTCTTTTGGGGTAAGTCTGAATGGATCTATTGTTTCGTGGGAGAACAGCTGCAGGGGACAGGAGGGGAGTTTGAAGGGGAAAGGAAAAGTTGATTGTTCTTCAGATGGAACTGAAAGATGTTCCTGTAGTGGCTGTTTTCTACTGACACAGTTGGTTATCGGCCTTTTCAGGCCAATAGGTTCAACGAAGCAAAGTGATACTGATACGTTTTAACAGGTGCTAAGGCAAGCGTTCTCACTTCACGTCCTTAAACCAAAGTAACATTTCAGCTATAAATTGAAATGGCCATTTCTCCCCCCATCAGTAAAGGAAGAATTTCACATTAGCAGCTGCCAGGCTGCTGCGAAGGCTGACACTAACCTTCCTTCCCAAGTGGGGAGTGTTATTGTTTCGAATGCCCCTTTTAGAGACCTCTTTCACAGAGCCCTGGGATGTGGAAAGACACTGGAAACTATTTTGAATCCTTGCAACAGGTGGTTAGAGTCAAACTGCACTACATAAAAGTTGTAGTCTTTCCAAGATTTCCATTTCAGCTGCATGAATTATTTCTTACTTAGCTAGATAGGAGTTTTGGTAAGTTGCACTCAATTTTTATATGCTTTTTATAATAAGCAGTCAGGGCAAGTGTTACTCCTTTTTGTTTCAGAAAGCATGCGAGCAAACAAACATCTAATCTAATACCCAGTAGCGGCACAATAGCCAGATGTCTTGTTTATACATGAAAGTATTTTTGTTCAAGCCCATAGGACAAAAGTTCTTCCCACTTTAAAGATGTCCAACTTGCAGTTCTGCAGTTAAAGGATTCCTAACGGTGGAGCTGGATGAGCCATCATGTCATACAGCTACATACAGGCTCCGTTATCAAGGTCTTACGTGAACTTTCTGAGATTTGCATTGAATCAGTATCAGTTTCTTTCATGGCCCGATGTGATACTGTTTAGTTTTCTAAGGTCTGCTCCCATGTCCGCTGCCTTTATCGTTCCTCTGGATACAACCAGAGTTGGGCCCCAAGACGCAGTAAGACCACAACTCTTGCCTAAAAACTGAACTGAGGGTGCCTCAGCTCTGCGGTATCCCCATGGTCTGAAGCATTTCCACCCCTACTGAACTATAACAAACAGGCATCAGACATTGTCACTGTGAAGGTTTCACGGCTCTTTTGCCATGTCCACTGCCAGTTCTGAAACCCACAGAGCCCAAGTCTGAAATCCTTATGAAAACTGAGTTGTACTTATTTCTGTAAGTAATAGTTCATATAGCAATGCCTTCATGGAATATTTTCGGCTCCTGCAAATCTTCCTTGCTACAGTCAGCATGACTGGCACTATTTTTTCCAGTGGTAGGAGGTAGAAGGCCTGAGGAAATTATCAAATACAGGTAATAACCAGAACCTACTAAAATTAATTGTGTTACTACTACCTGTACTAAACAGAGAAATTAGCTGAGTGGCATGAATGGAACAACAGACTTTAGCAACAGAAGGTAAATAATGCAGTGTAAGGTAAATAATTAAGTGTTTTACATAAGCATCAAATATTTGACAGTGTTACAACTGACTTGTTATTTTTGACAACTGTTGCATTAGGATAAAGAGCATTTGCTCTTCCCATTTCTGGCTTTCTCACATCCTTAGAACAGCTCATACCTGGAGGATGTGCTAAGAAACTGTGGCTTTGTATTCATGCCACTTGGGCATTTGAAAGGTTATTTACTTATTCAGCTGTCAGAATAGGACTCAAAGGTTTATTTAAGCAGCTCACCAGAAACAAAATGAAGCTGCCCAGTAAGGTAGGGGCTTACGTTGGCTTCAGTGAGCTCACTTTACGTATCATAACCAGACGGGACTACTATCATTTGTGCTCGCACCGGAGAGGGTAGGCACCTTCCGCCCTACTTAACCTCTAACCAGCAGCATAAAAGTTAGATGAGATCCAAGGCTGTGGATCGTCTTTTATTGTTATTACTCTAGTGGTGCCTGGGGACCCACATGGAAATTGAATCCCCACTGACAGTAGCACCCGTCTCAAAAAACGTGCAGTATAAATATTCAGAAAATGTGCAGAAGGACCAAGTCAAGAGGGAACCAAGGGAATCGTTGTCATCAGGGAACCGAGGCACAGAAGCCTGATTTACCCCACATCATGGCTGGGCCAGGTGTGGAGCCCAGACCTCGTAGTCCATAAGTTAACCACAACGGCAGCCTGCTTCCCCGGGGCTGAATAAATGCGGGCAATTACAGTCCTCAGGCTGCTGAGGCTGCTTCAGTGCTACTCCTCTCTCTCATAGGTACAGGTGGAAATCTGGGGTAGCTTCATGGTGCCTTTGTCTAGACAAAGATTTAGATAATACTAAAAATATAATACATGACATTTTAAAGAGGGCTTGACAAGGCACTGCATATATTAATACGTGCTGAACTAGTCAAGGGAAAGGTTAGGGAAGCATCACTCAATGTGACCAACTCAGCCTATACTAAAGTATACACCACACCTACACTAGATTTTTTTTGATCACACTCCAACAGACTAGCTAACTAGTTCTACCAGAGTTGAAGTCAGTGGAGTTATGGCAGCAGCATAAAGTGACACAAAAGTGAACAGAAAGAAAATCAGGCAAAATATTATTTCATTAATAATAAAATACTCTGTGGGATTTTGCTGATCCTTAAAACATAAATCAGTTACCCTGAGACTAAGAAAATCATGAGAAGTCTGAAACAAAATAGGAATCTCTTCAGAAAAGTACTCAAAATGAATACTTAAATTGTTAAAATGCTTAAGCCATAGCTACAACACCTGCAGTTATATACCCTGTAAAGATGCTATATTTGTGCTTTCATGGTGAACAGGAAGCATCCATAATAGTGATAACAGCTGCTTAAAATTCCAATTTTAGTAAAAATAGGTTTATCCATGAATTCTCTATTCAGCTACAGCTTGCTACATTTGACTATTCCTAACAGCAATAATACTCCTTTGCAAAAAGCAGTAAAATGTGAATCAGTGTACAGATAGAGAAAGCATTTATTCTTTGTATATCTAAGACTCCCAGAGGGAGATTTGGGTGTTCAAGGAATGTGGGGTGGGGTGGACTGCAGCTTCCCTTCAGCCCGTGATATTAGATTAGCCCCAAATTACTGTTTCTGCTGCCATTTTTAGTGATTTGGTATCAGTAGCTACAGACTCTTCTGAGATAAGACAAGGGCATGTAAACTCTGAAGGGTTCTCATTCTGGTGCAGGACTATATCAGTCTGGCAGCTGTTGCTTTGATGGAAAAGGTATGCTGACAGTTCAGGGCAAGCTTCAACAAATGGTACCAGCTTCTGAAAAATGTACTTCTAACAGAACTGCCCCCAAAAGACTGTTTATTTAAGGATTTCAGTGTTGTTATGCCTGACATTTGTGTTGAAACCTGAGTTTTTACAGTGTGAAATGAAGTAACATTACAATGTTTTCAGGAAATATATTTGGGGATGTATAATAAACACTAAACCATTACCCAGTAAGGATCTGTTGACATACGTAATCTATAGCACTGACACATTATTGCTGGTTTTAACCAAAGATAGTACAGTTACTGACTATGTGTTATTTATACTGGAGAAGATGGCTTGCACGAGAGCGTTAAGATGATATTAAAATGCAGATGACTCTGGGACCTGAAGTTTATGATAGTCCCCACATTCTGGGACACTGATGCTGGTTCTGGAGAGCAGAAACCAGCTGAGAAGTTGAGATCCAGACCGGACACTCCTAACAGGTCTGGGAGTCATTAAATCCAAGTGTCACTCCCAGGCCATCTCAGTCCTGTACACATAATAGTGATTTTCAAGCTCAGAAGAAACCATTATTACAGATAAATTTTCTCATAGGCTATATTCTCCATTACCTTGCCCTTGTGCAGTCATTTTATTTAATGTGGAAAGCACGTAAACTGCTATTGTTCTCACTGATAGTGTTTCACACTCACTGTAATTTAAATATGACCTCACAGGGTGCAGGGCAGGAGAGGGAGAGACCCAGGATAGCTGGAATTTTGTGCTGAGAAAAGATGCTCATTGATTTCCTACTCTCTGCCCGTGGATGCTCTGCTCAGTTCACACTCTTGTCTCCCCACCAAACCCCATGATTTGCATCCACGCTGGTTTACAACACAGGAAAAACATTGTTAAACAATGTTTTGACTTGTGTCACAAACTAGAAAACCTGGGAGTTGACTCAGTACTGCAGTCTGCCTACTCACAATAGCACTGCTGGAGCTAGATGTCGTATCTTTAAACATCTGTATATATAGCAAGTTTAAAGGACATATATATAAGGGACTTATTACCATTCCTTTATGACAGCAGGAAATGCCATCCTAATCAGGGGCAGATAGCCACCTCTTTCATTTCCTTTTGACTTTTTAAGAAGTGATACATGTGCTATTTATACTTTCGTTGTGCTGGTTACAGGTCGCAACCTCTAGGTAGGTTTACCTGTTGGCTAGTAGCATCTCCTGCTGCAGGGAGAGCCCTGGGGCGGGCTCTACGGCAACCTTCCAAAAAAATCCCCAGGGGAAAACCCTACACACTCTCCCTCCAGGTCCCAGCCTGCAGCTATACCATCTGCCTTTGCAGCACACCAGCGGGCAGACCCAGGATTCTCCTTACAGGGTGACAAACCTCATCACCATCAAAGGCTGCAGAAGTCATCTGCCACAGGCAGACTTTGCAAGCTGTGCTCAGGCTGGTTTCAGGGGAGAAGGGACAGCTGCTGCAGGGTCCCAGAAGTGACCTGGGGGTAAGAGCGTTCCCAGAAGCAGCGCTACCAACCAGAGGGTGGATCTGGGCAGCAAAAGGTGGGTTTCTCCAAGCCACGAAGGCAGCTGGAAATGGGGATGGAAACTAAACAGAGTTCTGGAATCCCCAGATACTTTGCTTTCTGAGAAGATATTTTCTATTTTAAGTAATTTAATTACTATGGTAGTATCATAATATTCAGAACTTTCCAATTCATTTCACCTGAAACTATTAGGTAGTCATTGAATAGGCAGTCGAGGTAACAAATTCAAGTTAAAACTTTGGGGTTTATTTCCACAGTGTGCTGAAATCATCACTTCCAGGATGATTTTGGCTCAATATACTTCCACATGGTAATTGGTGAATGCAGAGGGCACACATGCAGGAAGTTACTGTGGCTTTGCTGAGACAATGGCTATTTGTTAATTAAGTTAAGGTAACCTACCTGGTTTTAATTATATCTCCAGATCCTAACTTTCAGTGAGGAGTTTTACAGCCTGGTGGTATTAGCCCCACTTTCAGTCCTTCAGGTGAAGGCTTAGCAAAGCCTGTCCTACTTGGTGTCCTGGTATATGAGAAGGGAAAACAAGGCAACTGTTCACAAACTTGCAATTACATGTTTCAACCTGGGGAGTTGACTTATGCCAGGCATAACTTTGTAGAGGATATATGAATTACGAATACTGGGTTAAGATACACAGAAAAGAGATGTTTGTGCTTTAAGTTAGTTCTATACAACCATGGTTGGGCATGAAAATAAGTATTGATTTGTGTATATACAATTGCAGGAGATTTACTGTAAAACTGATGCAATTATGTGGCTGAAAACCTCTTAGTAATTAGTATTCAGGAGGAGAAGTATAGAAGATGAAAGTGGGACTTGATTAATACCAGAAAATTCCCAGAGCATTCCACATGTCCTCATACCCAGTGATTCACACTGCAATCCACAGCACCTGAAGGAAACCACCGGAGGTACTGCCACTGCAGGGGACAGGCACAGATTGTCCTGTGTGCTCGTCAGGATCATTCCTTCATTCCCTTCACACACCACGTTCCCAAAGTCACTGAGAAGCTAAAAATCTCACAGCATAGATGGGAGTCTTGTAAGTGTGACTGAAAATTCCTGTTTTCTAGGACACTGTTTGAAATACATGGAAGAATCAGTTAAACATGTAGTTTTAGCCAACTATAAATTAATATGGATTAAGAGTTAGTGTGCCTGAATTAAATATGGTTTTATATTAAATTACTGATGAGTTAATATTTGTATTTGAAGCAGTTTTTTCTGAAATTACATCACAAACTTTGTAGTCCCTGTTGTTCAAGTGTGGTAAAAAGTCACAAGGTTGACTCAAGATCAGAAATGTTCTAAAATAAATGCAAGAATTTTTCTTTGAACATAGATTTCAGAGTTTCAAGCCTTTCTCAAAGGGCTAAGAATTTTGTGATGAAAGCTGACGTTCCCACTTAAGACCATGATCCCTAGAAGTGAGGCTTTAAGAGAGAAAGAAGAACTAGAGTGGGGCTGGCGGGTACATAAGCGTGACACAGGATAATATTCAGGGTCTGCTTTGGTGAGTGGGAGACAGTTCAGGCACCAGAGTCCTCCGGAGCAATTCGCAAAGTCTGCTCTGAGGATCCACCTGGGCATCAGCTCCCACTGGTGCCTCCAGGGGAGAAGTGTATGATGTTAAAGTCCTGGACGTGCATGGAGTTAGGCAGGTCAGTGCCTGGGTCAGTGCCCCGATGGATCTTGTCTTTGTACATGAAGCTGCCTGATGAGCTCAGATGCTGGGGAGTTTGATGGCCAGAAACTAGCAGTTTTCCACCAGTGGTTTCATTGTCATCAACAGTATGGATTTACCAAAAACACTGTGAAGAAGCTTAAGAGGTTTCATCATCCAAAAAGCAGAAGATAGGAGAGGATCACCCATCAGTATCGTGGCTCAGGTGAAGCTCCTGCTGACTACAGGGTGAGTGGGAGCCCCTCCCCTTGGAAACAAGGGACTTCCATAGAAATACAGCTGACAACTCCAACAGAATAAGAGGAAGGACTAATTCTGCTAAGTACTAGGTGCATAGTCCACAAAAGAGAAGAGTTTTGTGGTCTGGACCTGCCCTTCATGTTTCTGTGCCCTGGTTCCCTGAGCTAAGTCGTCAGGCAAATCACAGTTTGCCTGTGAGACTCGCGTGTGTTTGGGGATTACACATATGTACGTCCACATTTTGCAATTTTTACCCATAACATTTATCACCTTGGGGCCCTCACCTTGGTGGTGTCTCAGATATTTTAATACAATGAACATTTTTACTCTGCTCTAAATATATAACTGTTGTTGAGCCATCACTGCTTTTCTGCTGTCAGTATGACCTGCTAAGCACGTAATACTGTCCACAGCTTGAAGACCTACAGAATATTCTCATGGAGCTATCATTTTCAGAGATACAGTGCATAATAACAAACCTATATTGCTGATTTTAAAAAAATTAATCAATTTTCAGTGCAAACATTCAAAGTTCTAATGAAAAGCTGCTGTGACAACAATTTCCCCACGTAACTGCTGTAACGGGGTTCAATATGCCATTTGTAAGGTTTAAATTGCTTTTGCAGTCAAGTGTTGTAATCCATTAGTGATAAGAAAAGGTATTTGTCTATCGGTTGTGGTTAACTAAATTCCTTGTATTAGAAACAATTTAGTCTCTTACGTGAACCCAGCGCAGGAAATTGTTTAGAGAGAGTCTGGCTGCAGAGCTGGAAAAAGAGAGTAGTTAGTGCTCCCTTCCCCCAGCACCAACGTGATGTATAACTGAACACTGACAGCTAACAACTTAACCTTTAAGAGCATTGCACAGAACAGCACTACATACTTTTACTTGAAATATTTCAACTGCTTTAACTCCTAAGTTGTGTAGAAAGTCATGCTTTTAAACTCCTTCTGGGGTTTTTCCTCTTTAAACAGTGATGTTCCTTCTTTTGTCTGTTACATCATGTTAATTGACACATATTAAGATAATATCATTACTCATACAACAAATAAATCCTAAAACCCTGGACAAATGGAAGAAAACTTTTAAGATTTGGTTCCTGTAAATGGGAATAGCTGTTTATCTGTAAAAGTAAGCCCTCAGAGAAGACTTGCCATTAACCACGTTGCTTTCCTTTAGGTTTTGGAACAGCGCTTGCTAAATATTACCAGCTTTCCGTGTTTGGCTAAACATTAGTAGTGGATCAGTACATTTCCTAGGGCTTCTTTTTCCTCTATAAAGATGCTGACAAATGTTGCAACAGACCTCTAACATGATCTAACACAGTAAAGCATGATGCATATTACATATCACAGACTCATCGAAATCAGAGATAGGAAAGAGATATCAGATGGTAACACCAACCCCCTTGCTGGCACTGAACTGTACACTAATTATCTTGGCCGCTACCTGCTATCTGCCTTATTAACATCCCAGAGCCAAATGGAGAATTATGAATTATTTTAGGATCCATAACATACTGCACAAAGCAAGATTTTTTCCCTATTTTAAAGTAGTAATTCAAAAGCACTGCAACCCATAGTCCTTCTGATTGCAATGCAGTCATCTCCTTATATACTTATTATTACAAGTTACATTTTCTGAAGGTCTCATAGGAAAATGGGGTCAGCAGCCTGTTAGAGGCTGGTCTCGACCTCTCCCGAAAATCCCACAGCAAGGCTGCTTTGGGGTTAAGAGCTGTGGCTGTTCCAGCAAATTCAAGATGTGTCTGGAAAGCTTAGCACCTAGATAAAAGCTGCAGTGGTTGAACTGGACACCATCTGATAACTATACATAGGATCCCTGTATTCTACTGTTTAAGAGTAGAGTAAGAGATTTTAGGTTTCCAGAGGCTTGCTGGCAGTCTTTGTCCTGTAAAACACCTGAACTCCTTTTTTGGTAGAGGAGTTGGAACATGAATATTGCAGAAGAGTCAGCTTCCCCACCTAATGCGTTTGGCAGGAGGAGCTCTGAACGACAGGGAAGGCTGGCTAAACCCCCAGAGGAGGAGAGTTTACGGTCTCAGTAAAGCAAGGAGTGGAAGAGGAGACTCAGACTGCATTACATAGGGTTTACTTGTTTATCGGGAGTGCTGCAGAACTTGCACTATTGGTTTCTGAAAAAGAGTATAGAGTCTGTGCCAGGACCACGTCTTCCTTACAAAGGCTAGGCACCTCGCCACACAGTGATGGCATATTCTTCGCAGCAAATAATCACATTAATACTAAATATTTTCTTGTAGAAAGTGTTTGGAAATCATACATCATCATTAACATGAATATTTCCTGCTGTCCTGCTGCCAGGATGCTTCCAGCAAAGCCTGCGAGAAGGAGCAGGTATTTGGTGATGGTGGTGCTGGAGCTGAGTGGGAGGGCACTAATGCCACAGCATCCGAGTGGGTCACATTTCTCTTATGGTTTTAATCTGTGTTCATCTGACAGTGATTCTGACTTGTTTTCATTGAGCATAACCATATGTTCAGTTTTCAACAACACATGAAAAAGTAAGGGCACTGTTCGCAGCCTGAAATGCCTTAACCGAGAGCGAAAGGATAACGCTGCATGTGCACCACCATTCGTTATTTATCTTCAAAGCCTGGGTTAGATTTACTGCATCTGTCAATCATCTCCAAGCACTTACTCCATTTTTTCCACCTCTTTGTAAATCACATCCATGAAATCTACTGCCGTCAAGCAGATAGTAAAAGGTATCTCCCCCTTAAAGGGCCTCTCCAGCTGAAAGCAAAACAAGCACCTGATAATCCAGTGGAAACCCTGTGGGATATAAATATACCTGCAGTATATCAGGTCAAAATAACCACGGGGAATCTAAAGGCTGGAACACCAGGGTGCTCTGTCCAGCCAAGCCCAGTTCACATGAACATCCCTTCTTGCATGGCTCAAGTTCTCCTCAAATGGGAACAGTTTATCCAGTCTCTTAAAACTTAATTCCACCCACCACTCCAACATTTACTTTGCCTTCTTGCTTCAGGTAACACAGTAAAATACTTATCCAGTGTCTGCTCCATGTGCAGCTGAGATTTCTGCTCTGGTTTCAGGCAGTTTCAGCCTCCACAGCCATAAAAGAAGGCAACACTGGAATAAACACAGCTTTGTCCTTGCACAGAAGGTCCGAACTGTGGGACAGCCTTCGCTGCCTGCTAAGCCTGGTGCAAGTTCACCGGGTTTGACAAGTTACGTTCTACTTTGGATTACATTTTTTCTTGCATCCTGTTTCATGTAGAAAGGGCAACTGGAAATAGATACTTGGAGCTCACCTGACAGATAAATATCCTCCAAGCTGTAAATAGGCAGCCAGTTCAGGTTTTGGCCGTAAATAAAGTTGTATAAAATAGTAACTATAGGAGGGCAGACTTCAGGCTCCATGTTGCAAACACTGTCAGATGCAGAAAATAGTTTCTGGATTTTATACAAGGTATTAGACTATCAAGATGTGATTACAAGGCATACGTTTTTCTGGAAGCCTATTTATATGCAACTGAACACTGCTTTTGATTCATGAAGCTCCTTTTTTATATAAAATGCAGTTTGGCAAGTTTTAGCACTTAGTTAACTAATTCCCACCAGAAATACTGAAGGCATGGTTTCCATTTATAGCAAAATGGATTAAGCTGATTTAGAAATACAGTATGTTGACAGTACTATTTAAAAGCATATGGACAATTTGCTCCTTTCTTCATGACAAAAATGAGTGGTAACCATCAAATGCTGCGCATCAGAACGCTGGCCTCTCCTTTTTGTACAGATCAGCATAATCTTTTCCAGTTGTAAAATCGAATCCAAAGCAGCCTGATTTATTGTTCTTTGCTATCCTCAAAAGGCACCAAGGCATCTATGCAGCCCTTTCTAGGCAAAGTTAGTGTAAATCTCTGCATGAAGTTTTATAGAACATGACTTTGATTGGTACAATAGTTCACAACACTGGATATTATTACAGTGCAAGTATTTGGTGATGATTTTCTATTAATTGTGAAAGTTTATGCTAGTGTAACTGAAACTTCAAGAAATCTATGACAATATAAAACTAATGCAAAATGAGAAGAATTATGTTTTGCTTGTTATTAGCGTATGTCTTGTTGGAGCCTCTATAATTAAATATTCTATTTGTGCTTTATGAAAAGAAGTCTCTCTTGGAGATTCCTGCAGTAGAATAGAAACAATCCTGGAGTAGAAGATGCATGTCCTTATATATATATATACACACACACACACAATGTGCCTGTAGAGAATTATTCATAATGAATATAGAAAATAGATATTTTTAAGAAATCCACATATAACGTATGGCTCAGTAAAGAAAGACAGCACAGTATATGATGACTACCTAGGCCACATTTTCTGCTGCTCTTACTGATGTCAAGCAGTTTCTGACTCTGATTATCCCCGCTGACTTTTATTAGGTTGGAAACAGATATATCTACTCAAGTCAGTGATAGAGGATTTGTTAACAATCCTAGGCAGTCACCTGGCCTGTGCAAAGCCCTAATCACGCAGCAAGTATGTAAAGGCTCTTGCTAAACACAGGAATTGATCTTTTCCTTGAAGTACTAGAAGAATAACTGACTGGTGCCATCCAGCAAAGTAACAAGCCCTGTGGTAAAACCACATCACCCTCTGGCAAAGCAGCTAATCAGGCAGTCCTTCAACCCCCGAGACTGTAGTTCTCACAGCGGAGCTGTGCTGTTGTCTCTGCTGTCCTGCAGGTCGGAGGGTGGACAGAAGCGTGGTACACCCCCTGCACAGTCCTAACACCGACACAGGGAAATGTTCCCTGCAACAGTGCAGGGAAAGCTGTTGCTGTCACAGCGGGCAGAGGGCATGGGCGGTGTTCGTCCTCTTGGGCTACCAAAGGACTCAGGCTGTAACAAAGCTCAGGGTTTTCATGTGGGCACCTGAAAAGAAGGTATTGGGGCAAGAAATGATGCTGTGTATCTTTCCCGAGACATTTAGATTTGTTGCAAATATCTGCACAATATTGTATTCTGAGCCCAAGAAAAATAGATTTATAGGGGAGTAAAGGGAAGAGGTGGGAAGATCCGTGAGCAAATCCACGTAGCAAGTCCCACCCTTAAGTGTAGGGAATTCTTTCAAGTCCTGTGTGAACAGTAATATTTCTTATTTACAGTAAGTGCACTGAACTGGAAAATGCAAACCCTCTGACTTTCAACAAGCATGGACTGAAATAATTTTCAGCTGAAGTTGGTGAAACTTTGGGTGCCTACACAATCTGATATCCAACTCCATCTGCAGTCACTCTCTTTATCCATTTGCTGACTGCAGTATATTATAGTGAATGAATAACAACATGATATTTTCTTACAAATAGGCTAGGCTAATGCCACAAATACTTCTGTTAATGATCCAGAACATTCAGTCTGTTTTAATTATTTCTTCTCCTTTTTACATCTCAACTGTTATTAAAATAAGCAAGAGTTACCAAAAAGCGTTAGGAACAAAGTTGAACCGTGAAAAAGCAGTATAATATTACAAAAAGCTGGTAAACAACAGCAGCAGTCTTCTCTGAAGAACTGTTTGCTCTCAGCAATACCATCCAAAAAAAAATTTTTGGTTCACAACAGCGTACTGATTCATGAAAGCCACACTTGCATCTGAAATCCATATTTGCTAAGGTACCTACGTCCTGAGAGTTGCCAGGCAGGTGGTACCGAGCTGTCAGGCTTTACACACAGAAGGATTACAGAGCATTTCAGGAAAGTGGTGTTCTAAATGGAACAGTCCAACGTGTTTGTTGATCCTCAAGCATACAGGATTTTAGAACTGTACTGACCAAAAAATACATACTTTTTATAGCTGCACCTCTGATAGGGAGACCTAGCAATAAGTAATTGGAGGCAGAAGGAATATAACGCAACAAAACTCCCAGGTTTCTCTGTTACTATTGTACATGCTGCAAATTATGGTAATATTTAATGAGTATCAAAATCTGGAAATCCTGAATAATTAAGCCAATAAAGAAAATACATCAGAAAACAAAATTAATCCAGACAGGCGTATGCCAAAATTATTCAATTTACATTCCCCTTAAGCAAAGCCATCAGATGTTTGACTCTTTATAAGTGGCCAGTTGGAGAAATATCTCCAGTACAAAAGTGCTGTACACCCCAAACACTCCATGGAAGTATCACCTGCGCAGCAATAAGCATTCTAATATTTACACTCCTTGCTTCTCATGGAAGACCATAACATGAGGCAAGTGTAGGTCTCTTATTACAGATTAGCCTGGTTGCTATCAAGCTCCCTCAAATACTTGAATGACCATCCCTAGATAAGCCAGCTAGTGACTACCAGATATATTACATTAACTTTTAAATCTGTACACACATACAAAAAGATGCATGCATGTATATATATCCTGAACACAACTTTTATAACAATGTTTTTATGATTTAGTACATTCCCAAAATAGATGCATACATCTGCAGACTTGCAATGTCTTACCCTTAGGAGCTTTAAAAAATACATATAATCATGCCACATTTTTGAGAAAAAGTCCTTGCTATTCTGGGATCTTATTGCATTCAACTTTGTTATGGATACATCAGTGTCTCCAGGGCTAAGTGCACTGAAATAATTGTAATCCAATTGTGCTGAAATATTTAAGGGAGTTTGTTGCTGTAAGAACATTCCATTTGATTCGACACACAGCCAGAATGTTTTCAGAAATAAAAGTTACGGCTTTTATCCAACTTCTGTGAAAGTAAGCGGCCAGGGTATCATCTCTAAGTTCGGCTTGGACTGGACTCTGCATTGCACTACCTGGTTCATATAACATGTTTGTTAGGGTTAAATAAAAGGAGTGACCAGTTACACAAGGTATATGGCTAAATATAATAGTAAGTTGTTTCACTCTGCCTGGTAGATACCCGAGAACAGCACGGAATGCCCTATTTCAGTCTTACCTTTCATTAATTGCCCAATAGACTGCGCTTTCAGCCTAGCTCTTACCACCCATATAGTATTCCATCCTCCTGTTGGCTGAACCTACTCCTCTATGCATGCTATCATTTATTATTAATTTTGAAACATGTAAACACAATTTGTATAATTTTATGCAAGTCATCTCAGATTTTCAAAATTCTGATATTTGAAGAAATTCTGATTACTTTAACTTTTCTAATATATGAAGCTCCCAGTCATATAATGCAAATCAGGACTTCTTCTCATTGTAAGTTATTCACATGCGTAGCAAATATATGGCCTAAATCTGAGAAAACAGGTATGAAGTTTCTAAACATTGTTGATGATTATAATCACTGCAAGTGTCTCTTGGGACTTTGAGTATAGAAACCTCTCAGGTGCTTTTTATAAGTCCACTTATTACTTGTGCAAATAGAGAATCATCTTGGGGGCACAGGTCTGGCTCTTGCAGTATATATACTTTAAGACTTGGCAGCATACTTGCTGTATCAGAACAGTGATCTTCAAAACTCAAGTTTGAGGAATGGGTTTGCTAAATCTCACAGGTAAACACCCCAGTTTCAGCATGTGAGATTGTATTTATACCACTGTCGATATTAATTGATCATAGTAGCCTGCTGAAGTCCTGATACTTCACACCTTTTCTACCAGGGCATCATTTCACATGTTCAGGTAGTTCCAGAGAGCTTTTAGAATAACCCAGTTCTACTGCTTAGTTTATGCAGCTGCTGATTTGAGTGAGACCTTTGTCAGAGTTAAGCATGGGCATCAGCATAACCTTCAAGTGCCATAAACCACATTTTGACCTTGATGAAGTCACTATTAGGTGTTGATGTTGACTGACATGCTAGGTGTTTGCAGAAAGCTTCTCTGGAGAACGCAGACTCTGATTTGTGTTTCTCATGTCTCCCTGTAAATGGTTTTGCTTCCAACACCCATAAGGCTGTAGAAGAGTAACCCCTGTGACTTGCAGAAGGTCGGAGAAGAGTTAGAAGAATGGAGTCCTGGTTTTATACAAAAGCCCTTAGGTCATGGCTTAAACAGCACACCACAATTACATTGCTATAGCAGTGATATACAAGTGTACATTTTCAGCCTTTATAACTATTAATCTTCTGATTTTTTGTTATTTCATTTTACAAAGGGTTTTTTTTGTTTCAGTTTTGGCACAATGGCAAACTAAGAAAAAGTGTACAGAAAAAGCAGATTTACCCATTGCAGTTGTTAAACCTTTCTGCAATGCCTGCTGGTTGCATATCTCATGGGACCAGTTCTCTTCTGGTTGCTTTGATTTCAGTGGAAGTCCACGGCTGATTTAGACTAGGTGAAGATGTGACCTACAATTCCAGCCTGATGAGATCAGTGTACTTTTTTTGGTTACAACTGATATTTCTATTGAGTAATCTGTATCAGTGGAAGAATGAATTCATAATAAGCATTAAGAGGGGAAAGGAACTCTATTAGCAGAACTGTGTAAACTTAAAATTGTAAAAAGCAGGGGAAAATCTACAGTAAACCACAAGTGAGTAAAAAATGCTAATCCTTTTGTCTTTGGCAATTGTTTTCTAAGTAGTGATACAAGGCAATTAAGGTGATTTGAACACTTCTACCACAGTTAATATTTGAGAACTATGTCCTGAAACTTTTCAGATTAAGTCCTGCTCTCCATGTTCACCTCTGCTAATTGAAATGAAGGATAAATTGTGACCACATGGTCAGTCTTACTCCTGAAGTCAGAGTGAGGAAACATACTGACAGAAATCAGCTCAGAAATATTCAGTGAAATATTTCCAGATTTCCTAACCCAAGGCTGACGATCTGGTTCCAAGAAAAGATAATGCAAATTTCATAAACACAAACCAGCTGCTTTCTTTAAATCAGCATGATGTTTTCTTTCAGAAATGGGCCAGAAAGCTGAGCATACTGAAGAATGAATTTGCATTGTTAGTTTTGAAGCAACTGTCATTTATCTGTAGTGAACTTGTTATTTAAAAATCATTGCAGCTTAAGGCTTAATTACACTCTTAAAGCTCCATTAAATGGTAATGTGTGCTATCCTGAATAGTACATGTGTAGTTGTGCATGTTCTAACAAAATGCACTAACACTTCCTTGACATGTCAATTATTTTCCTTTCAGTATCTAAACCATACAAGATAGTGCTGTTAGAAAATTTAACCATGATTATTCAGCATAAAATGCTTTGTCGACTTCCTCTTCTCATTTCTGGGGTACAGATTGCATAAATGCATAATGTGAAAATGGACATTTTCCACTGCTAGGGTGTCTCCTGTCTCCTTCATCTGTTTATCTTCCAAATTTTTTTACTTATATGGCCAGCTTCACAGCCCTGAAGATGTCTTCTAGTCCATCCTCAGCCTCACCAGTAGCAGGGAAGCTTTGAACCACTGTGCTGCTCTGCACAAGTAGAACTCTATCCACTTGCCGTTCAACTCTTGGCTTATCCACTGCTGGCACTGGGTGACATGTTCTGATGCAAAATGCTGTTTGCAATCAAAATCTGTATCTTACTTAAGGCAAATAGTCAAGCTGGCAGGTTTTGTGCACTGTTTTAGTCAGATTTGTAGGTCTACCCTAGTTCCTTGCATTTCCCTTCTGCTGGACACCATACATGTACTCTAGCCAAACCCCATTTGTGTTTGTATTGGTCCATGAGGGAAGGAGGGGAGCTATTCTAACCTTCTTTCAAAAGATTTAAAACCAAAATATATAGACTTGTTCAGGGTGATACTTTCCAAGTCTACCACAGACTGCTCATAAGCCCAGATCTCTCAAATCCTATCCCAGCATGGCAAGCTTATGAACATAGAGTGTTTGCAATGTAGCTTGTTGTGAAAATAGAGTCTTCATTTATATTTTGTGCACTCCTGTGATTTATGAGAGCTGTTGGCTCTTGTAACTGTTGTCATCGACAGTTGGCTTGGTCAGTATGAAAGTCCACAGACTACCCTCGTGCAGAGGTCATGAGAAGTGTGAACGAGCCCAAAAAGTTTCACTCTGGGTTTGAGTGAACAAAGTGAAGTTTACTTGAAAACATCTCACTTTCACCAGATTGTTTGTCAGAATGATGTTAAACAGAAAAATGCACAGCATTAAAGAATACACACTGAATCAAGGTTGTTCAAAACTAGAGTTTTAAGAACTGAAGAAATTTGTTTCACCATTAGATGATTGAAACATAGCTCCTGCTTCATACCAGTGGAAGAGCTTAGCCCAGCCTGCCTTTCCACCTATTGATACTATTTTATAGCAAAAATAAAAATGAGTACTTCTTAAGGCCTTTATTACTGCCTTTCTCTTCACCCCTAAGAGCTGTTGTAGTGAGTTATTTATAAGATGTTATTTTATATTTCCTGACCTAAATGGCTGCATAGTCTTAGTGTAATTTGTTACATGGTCACCAAATGTATTTTAGCAGTATGAAAAGTGCTATCAGAATGTAGTAAAGCACAGCTAGCACTGGTTGAATGAAAGGAAGGAAAATAGAAGCAGCACAGGTATTATTTGTAATACTACAGAAATTAATTTTCAGGCACTTAGTAGATGTAGCAAGCCTTGTTTCGCCTTGTGCAAACATCTATAAACCCTTACTTCTACTTGCAGTTTAGCAACTCATTTAGGATTCTGAAAATATAGGTGATGTTGTTTCCAATTGTATATCATTCATATTTCAAAACAACCTTATGAACAATATGTAGGATAAACTCTACTACAGTGATTTAGAGGCAAGCCCTGCGTAAGGCTGTGTTTTACTACAGAAAAAAATGACACGTTGAATTGTTGGCTAAGAAACAAGATTGAATAATACCAATACAGGTAGGGACATCAGTAAAAAACTAAAAATATTGAGAATGACCACTAAATTGCAAAGTGAGTTTTCATAGGTGATCATTTTAAATATTGTGAAGTAGAGATTTACTACAACTGCACTCATTGTTATCGAGCAGAAAATATCCCTTAAGCACCACTATCACGAGGAAAAATGAAAAGCTGATTTCAACAAGCCTTTGCTTTCACAGAACAGTATCGAGCACTGGAAAGTGTATACCTCATTAACAAACCACAATCTGTTCTAATTTAGACACATGTAAATAGCACTGGAGTTGTTCCAGATTCATAGCAGTGTAATTGATAGCAGAATTTGGATAGTATATATACACACACATCTATACACAATAAGCTTTCCTCATACTACTGTATACAAGGTTTTTAGAATAAGGAAAGTACCTTTAAAAAAAGCAACTAGTATTTTAGACTGCAGATTTTTGTCAGAACAGTCTTTTGCTTATTTGAGCCTGAAGTGTATTAATATATGTACCCAAATAATTGATTCTCCCTTGATAATCAGAGTTCAGATTTAGGTTTCTGGACTGTTTTCCTTGAAGTGTTTCATACTTTCTCTTGGAAAGTACTACGTGAGAAGGCCAGCAGTGAGTAATTACGGTTTACTCCTGGCTGGATCATGGCATAGGCTGGGTATTTGGCTGATGTCTTTTTCTCTATATACAATTGTATTCATGTCTTTCATAGGTCAATAACCCTTTTCATCAGAACATCTCAGCCACTTCTAAAGGTGGGTCAGTGCTGTTGCCCGTGTTTTTACGGATTGAGATCTACAGATGCAGAAGGGTGATGCGAGGGGCAGAAGGCAGCACTAGAAACCAGTTTCTTGGATCGTATTTCTGCACTCCAACCACTGGATTCTACTGTCTCCATATCAATTTAAAGGATCAGTTGTAAACTAAGTCAGTTTTACATAATGTATTCAAGTTGCACTGGCTATTTTTTGCTACGTTCAGAAATAAGTAGCAACATCTAACAGTGTCATGGCAGGCAAACCACAATAAAGATCCCTGTGCATTCAAGCTGGGTTGTGCTGGTTAGATACTGGGGGAAGTATTTGGCAATGCTGTCAGTAATTTTATCATCTGCAAAGTGGTTCATCTATAAACCAGTGGCAAGGGCCACATAATGGTTCCCTTTGTTGAAGCAGAGGAGAAGAAGAGGATGATTTTTGCAGTTTCAAAGGGGCAGCTGGTAGACTGAAACCTCATGGAAATGCCTTAAGCAAATTATCACTCATTCTTCCACAGTAATCTCTGGCAACTTGAACAGCCCCTCGGGACTGTGGGCAGCTAGGCACAAATTAGAGTCAACCAGAATTGCTCCAAGTTTTTGTCTGGAGCTCAAACAGTCTTCTCAACCAAAGAATGTTAAAGGGCTAGTTTAGCCTCTACCTCCAGGAGAAATCTTCAGTTTAACAGACCTAAGAAGCAATGTCTACCAGGAAGACTTTGATAAGGACTCAACTGTAGGCCTTGAACTGGATCAAAGTAGTAAGTCTTTTCACCCATAATGAAATACCACCTTTCCCAATCCAGTTTTATGCCTGTTGCTTGCTTAGCAAAAAGGCTCACTTGATGCAACCAACATAACAGGCCAAAGTGCCAAAAATCAGAAAGAGCCAACCAGTAACAGACAGCAATTCTTGGCCTAATACAACTAAAATGCAATTTCAATAGCAATGTAAAACACCTCATTAAAAATAAAAACACTACCGATAATGCAGGGCAGCAATAGCAACACGTCCTACCGATAGTTTGGTGATCCCCAGGCAGAGCCAAGGCAGCAAGCCATGTCCGCAGTCAAGCAGAGAAGTCCAAACAGGGCTGGAGACTGGTACCCCAGCTGGAGCACAGCTCAGGAAGGGACTAAGGCCCCAGGGCTGAGCTTAAGTGGACTTCTGGGCCCATGGGTGGGGTGGGCAGAGGCCCCAGGTGAGGCTGGTCAGGGCCATCAAGGCTTCTGAGTGCCCATGGCAGTCCCTGTTTCTCCCAGGGCAGGACAAAAAACCTATTGTTTAGGCAGGATGACTTTCTGGTCCCAGAGCCATATTCTGTGCTCACATGTATCGCAGTCTAAATCTGGAGTGAATTTGGTGTGGATGTAAGACCTTTAAAGTGCCACATGTCTTCTCTGCTGTCAAGAAACAGCGCGGCTTTACTTCCCTTGTTCTCCTTCNTGCAGCAAGCCATGTCCACAGTCAAGCCGAGAAGTCCAAACAGGTCAGGAACAGGGCTGGAGACTGGTGCCCCAGCTGGAGCACAGCTCAGGAAGGGACTAAGGCCCCAGGGCTGAGCTTAAGTGGACTTCTGGGACCATGGGTGGGGTGGGGTGGGCAGAGGCCCCAGGTGAGGCTGGTCAGGACCATCAAGGCTTCTGAGTGCCCATGGCAGTCCCTGGTTCTCCCAGGGCAGGACAAAAAACCTATTGTTTAGGCAGGATGACTTTCTGGTCCCAGAGCCATATTCTGTGCTCACATGTATCGCAGTCTAAATCTGGAGTGAATTTGGTGTGGATGTAAGACCTTTAAAGTGCCACATGTCTTCTCTGCTGTCAAGAAACAGCGCGGCTTTACTTCCCTTGTTCTCCTTTTTTACGCACTCCTTGAAGGTGCCAGTCTTTCTGCGAGTGGCCTGTGCCACGGATGGTGCTCACAGCCTGTGCAGAGGCCATGTCACCAGGAGACTGGCAGTTCCCCCTTTGAGAAGCGAGGGACGGGAATAGCAGGGTTGCTGCAGGTCACTGCACCGCCATGAAAGTTCACACCACCTGCTATAGCCCTGAGAGGTTACCCAAAATAAAATAACGGTGCTTCAAAAACACACAAGGGCTAGCTCAGCTACTTGGGCTCACCGGCAGGCAGCTCTGCCCCATTTCAGTGACGGTTCGTGGCAACAGCAGGTCCGGCGTGACTGGTTATAACAGTTTCACAAGTTTTGCTTTTCAAGTTGACTCTTTCTGCTGTTTTATCTTCTCTCTGAAAGACAAGAGGCTCCATGTGTAGCTTGAGTGAGGGGGGGGACACACAGTCTGGCATTGGCCATGGCAGTAAGAGACCGTCTTTATGCTGATCTGTGCGTGCTCCATGCATTTGTCCCTTCCCCCTTTGCCTGGAAGGATTACCAGCCCTGCTTTCTTCTTAAAAGGGTGATAAATAGGAGCTTTGTAGGCTTGTCCCAATTCCCTGTACAAATTTACAGGACAAGTTGCTGACTTGTCCTTAGTGGAATAATTTGCTACCATTGATACCCTAACCAGAGAAAAAAACTTGCTTTCTCAAGTAAGACTAACAAATGTACCAAGAAAATACACATAAACGCTGGGGAGGGGGTGTTTGTGGTTTTCCTTCTCTTATTGTAAGACTCTAAAAACGAGTGCTGGCCACACTGGCTGTGTAGCAGCTTGTACTCCCATATGTATATTCACTTACATTTTCCTATTTTTGCTTATTATTGTGATAATAAGCCCTCTCCCTTTTCCCCATTTCTTAAACCTCTTCTCCAGCCAGGGCCAGGTTTTGCTTGTCCTGCTTACGTGAACGACCCACTGATCCCCCATCACGCAAGGGCAGGCTGCAGAACGGGGTCCTTGTCATACACCCGGCCAAGAAGGCAACTGCTGGGGCGCGCGGGCGGCCGGGTCCCTGTTTCGGGTCCCTGTTTCTCCCCGTCTTTCCCTTCCCCCTGCCAGAGGCAGCCCCGTCCCCTGAGGTGCTGGGCTGCTGTAACGGGATCTCCCCGCTGCTCGCTGCTCTGGACTTTGTTTTTCTTGGCACAACGCTCACTGAGACGCTTTAGAACAGAAAGCAAGTCAAAGCACTTTTGGCTTACTTCCTCGCCTCTTCTCCCCCCCCCTTTTCCTTTCTTGAAACAATTTATGAATAAAATAGCAATATTCTCTCTTAAAAGCGTTCAGCTACAGTGTTAAAATCTGGATTGCAAGGACTCTTTTCAGTGTTCAGAAGTGGCAGATGTTTGCAACAGGCACAGCGGGAAAAACCCATCCCTGATTCCTGCAGCGGGAAGTTAAGGTGCAGGCTCGATTCTTGGTAGAAATATGAATCCTCGTAGATCACTTGCTGCATATTTTAATGACACTTAAACATAACCAGATACAATTAATACTTGAGGAGCGGGGAGCTATTCTAAGCAGCAGGATCTGAAAGCGCTGTGTTCAACTGGAGACTTATTCACCATTCACTTAGAAATGGGCTGAAAACAATCTGTAGGACATTAACTAAAACAACATTTTGCCCAAATGGAGTAGTTTAATTCATGCTCATATGAAATGCTAGGAAAATATATGTATCTGGAAAGGATTCTTGTAAGAATAAAACAAATGCTACTTCCCGTGCTTCTTCCTTAGCACGGCTGATATTTTAGAAAATGGGCAGGAGTTGTAATCTCTCGTGACTGTGTAGCACAGTGCTTGAGTCTATATGGGGGATGGAAAATTTACATGTACCTGAAAGCAAACGTAAATCCCAGTCAGCCCGAGCGCTTCGCAGACTCCACAGCCTCCTCCAGCCGCCCATCTACACGTGGCAATTCACTCCAGGCATTTTCAAACCCAGAGTATCTGCTGCATGTTTTTTACACAGAGGCACCGCACGGTTTGCACTCCCACAACAACTTCCAGGGAGGTAAGCTGTTAGACCGTGCAAGCTGGCATAGTCAGGGTTTGGCCCAGTCTTCTGTGATTTTACCCTAGTTGGGGATCTGGTCCATGAAATAGGAAAGTGAGAGCAGCTGGGGCTCAACAGAAAATCTGTCACATCTATAGAACCATAAAGAAACAGCATGTGATCCGAATACGCTCTAGTTTGCAGTTCTTCAGCACAGATCTGCTGACATCAAGGGCTGTGGGACTGACACCAGCTGGGAATTCGCCCCAGCATTTCCCTAAGTTCACACTAGCCGTGTGAAGACCGTAACCCACTTCTTCTTTTACTATTCCCTCCGTGGCAAAAGGAAATGAACTGCAAGTGATACCGTCTCAGAGCCAGCCTGCACCGCGGTATCCTTGCGAAGGCGTAAGGCAGGATGTGCAAGGAACTCCAGCCTGAGCTCTGCTCATACACATCTGAGGCACGTGTGTGCCCTCAGGACACCGCTGCGGCCTTTGAGACAACCAGGTGCCATAGAACTATCATTTCTAGGACATAAATATCTTGCCACAAAAGATGTGTAGGTCGGAAACTTAAGATCATGTAAGAGTTTAGGGAGAAAATAAACCCACATTTTGTAAGTTCTTCCAGCAGGATAATAAAGAAAAAATCCATATCTCTCTGTGTTATTGCAATGCCGGAGGTTTGTTTGCCAGGCTTTGCATTTAATCTTACCTACATTACTGCAGAAAATTAAAGACATCTGAGAAATCAGAAGGAATTCCAGATATACTGTATAAAATGTTGATACAATACTGCAATTGCACAAGTACCTGCAGATAAATCTTAGGTTTTGATGACTGCAGTAAGTGTGTAGTATGATAAAGACATGTTGTATGATAGAGATACTAACCTGATACCACGTTACCCCAAAGAAACAGAACACTAGCAGAAGAATGCAGTAGGAGGTATTAAAATGGACTTTTGTATACCATCTCCTGTACTGCAGCAGCACCCACAGCACAACGAATTGCCACCTATTTGACGTGTTTTGAATGACGATATTTTTCATGGTTCAGAGCACCGTGCTATTTCACAGCATGAAAGTATTGGCACATGCCAGTGCGAACTCATGGTATATTTTATAACATTCTTACTGCAATGATAGTTAAGGGTGAATTTTTTTTGGTCAGCAATACTGGGAGATTTGCTGGCTCATGTTTTTTCCCCATTTTTGCCTGATTGTTCAGAAATCTTACAGAGAGGTAGAAAAGGGGGAGGAAAAAGGGAGGAATGAGATATGATTGTTGGTAAGATTATTGATCAGCCATCAATTCCAAAATACTGATATTTGCAGATATTGAGATTTCTTTTGCTAGAGACTGTTCAAAAGGGCCCTACTAGGAGGGTTTAAGTAAGCCTAGTTCTTAACAGTCCCTACTCATTGTGTCTGCTCTTAAATACCAAAACACACCAGTCCAAAGTTTATGGGAACACTCTGTCTTTAAGAATAGTGATTTCTAAATACTACATGCTGCATTTCACATAACATGTTATTGTTCTTTTGCATAATATAGTAAGCATTTAGGTAGTAAGAATACTTTCCTGGCTAGTTCTTCTGAAGAGATTCTTCTGCTGGAAGAGTATACAATAGCTGATGATACTAATTTCCAGGTAAAGCAAATACATGGAAATTTAATAGCCAAGGCCCTAGATAGACTTTCCATCATCATTTAGATCTTCTTTCAGGTCACCTGCACAGACATACACAGCCTGACAACTAAGGTAGCTCTCAGTATAGTTGTGTTAGGCTAGTGCACAAGTCTACTAAAACACAGTTAAAAATCATTTAAACCCAGCAACCAGCAGCTGGCCTCTGGGCAGACCGTCACAAAAGAGGAACAAAAGATTCAGTCCACAGAAACTGAATCAATTTGGGAAAAGTCATGGGTATTTCTTCTTTGGTGGGTCAGAGAACCAGTCCCAAGTGGTTTGGGTTGGCTGCTGGGCACTGCTTGTCCTGGTTCGCTTCTGCTGACAGTTAATTTCAGGCATTGAGGTGATAAATTGGATTATCGGGAGGCAGAATCAGGAGCAGTCCAGGTGACAGAGCAGCCTGAGCACGTAGTGCTGCTGAGCTTGGGCATGGTGAACCCAGGCCCTGCTCCACTGCTGAGCACAGCGGAGCAGGGACTGGTGGGGGACAGAGGTAACACCCCAACATCTCGCCCCAAAGCTGCTGCTGCTGCTGCTGCGTCTCCTTAGGACAATGACATTAGGAACAACCAAAATGTTGGGAAATGCTATATTTGGTAAGAAAATGGTGTCTTTTGAACTCCTGTTCTAAAAACTTATAAAAACTGGTGTGGGAGGTATTGCAAAATAGCCTATCACTTACACAGTTTGAACTCAATGTAGTGTTAATAAATGTAAACATTTGCCTTTTATTAGTAGGAAAATAATTGTAATGGTTTGTGCCTCTGCTTAATTTAATAAAACTATTTTACATCTCTGGTATGTGTGCTTAGTGGATGGTACTTATTAAAGCAGTAAGTGTATGCCAATGGATGGTAGTTATTAAAAAATCAGTGTATGCCAAAAGCTGTCAGACAAGCTTACTGTTGAATAACGGGTGCCATAAACATTTGTGTTTAACAAACAGAAGAAAATTAAGGCAAAAGCAATAACGTTAGATTAACATACAATGTATGTACTGGTCTTCAAGAACACAACATTGACTGTTGTTTAAGCACACGTTTTCTCCAGAGTCTTTTCGGAGTGTACGAGCTAGGACTGCCTCGGAGCAGCGCTCTCGTACGTAACGCTGTGCAGTTCATCTCGTAAACAAGGGCAGTGTGCAATGTAGGGTGTGCACCCATATGTGTCCGAGCGTGCGCTGCTGTGCTAGAAAGCGTCTTAACTGCTTGCATAAACAGAGACGACTTCACTCGGTGAGATTGTGCCGGTGACAGCAACATGCACAGTAAAGGTAATAGCTCAAAGTGAATCCCTGAGAAAGGGAAATGTTTTGAGGAACCCTTTGCTCCGATATTTCTCCAGTGACTTGTCTTCTTCTGCATGGACCTTTTTCTGCTCCTCTGAAATTCTCAGCAGCATCCCTCACCCCAGTCACTAGTGCAGTGCAGGAGATGCACCATCTTTTGGGGCTAAAAGGAGGGAACCTACTCACTCCCAGACGTGAAGATACAGTACCGCTGGCTCGGAATACTATCAGATACCATGATGACAACTCACTTTATGGATCCAATTGCTGTAGGAAGACACAGATGTGAAACAGGAATCTGACTGCTTTATATAATCTTGGCTACTTAACAGAGACGTGGGAGAGCTCATAGGAGAATGGAGCACAGGAGAATACAATTGTGCACAAAAACCGGAGGAGGGTCACACCCTGCACTATCCTTTTGCCAATTTAGAAGACAATTACAGAGAAGAGGCTTTGCTCAAGCCACACACATTGAAAAAAGTAGAATTAGAGGGAAGTGATTAAGAGAAGGGTTAAGAGGGGGAAGATGTAAATCCAGTCTCCTGGGCTTTATTTAGAAATGTCTGGCAAGCAAGACTGCCATAACAAGTCAAAAAGCACATTTGCATTTTGAAGTCATGACAAAATACATGTTATGCTCAGTAATGTTACACTTGGGCAGTTCCAGTTGCTTTTAATTAAGTTTGTACATTACATGTATACATACAGATGCAGCAATGGATGGCCTGAGTTAACTGTTTGTCGCCTGGTTTCCAGGAAGGCCCAAAAGAACTGACCTTACAACACTGGATATTTTACCACCAGAACTCTGATAACCACATCCTGGGCTCTCCATTTTGTCTCAGGACAATCTTACATCATGTACTACGCTGTGTACGAGCCAAGGAATGTCATTTAAGAACAGAAACGTTCCTTCATCTTAGGGTGATCAAAGAGGTAATCAAAATCCCACGTCCTATAGCACATATTCAGACCACAGTATAGAATGAGATCGATGAAAGTTAATGAAAGATTTTGGATGGCCAGAAGTAGAAATAGGACGGAGAAGTAACAAATGCTTAACTTGCACTGAAATAAGTGTATAGTCACGGGCTCATTTTTGGGAGGCATGTCAGAATTTGCTCGCGTGTAGCTATGTAATAGTGCCCACTGATATTCAGGATTAATTTTCTCACCATTTTTTCAACACCGATCAAGCAGCCACAGGAACAGAAACAAACATTTTATGAGGAGAACATTGCACCGTGGTTTGGCAGGTGCCTTTGCCAGAGCGAACTATTCAGAGAGACCAGAATATGTTATTGTCAAACCCAACGATGTGCAGTCTTGGACATTAGTAATCTAAAAGGAAAATAGTAGTTACTTAAAGAGTTGCTGAAAAGAGCCTCACTTTCTAAAGTAGGGAATTAAGCTAAATACTTCAGAATGGAAAATTTAAAATACAGTCAAGGCAAGTGAAAAAATGTCCTCGCGTTAAAGAAGTGAGCTACTTTGGCTTAGGTCTCTGAGCATTAATTCCTGCCAACAATACTTAGAAAAAATATAAACTTAATTAGGACAGAAGGACTGGTGTGGATATTTGCCTTACTTTTATAAATCCTTCAATGTTGCTCCATTTAACCCTGCCAATGAATCTTTTTCTTTGATCTTAAACTAACAGGATTAAAACCGACCTGTTAAAATTGAATCCTGAGATCACAGTGAAGATTTGTTAAGGCAGAACTTTGTTAAAGCCGCCATGTTTTCTTCTAGAAAAACAAAACCAGTTATTTATGGAGTATATTATTCCAAAAAAGCTTTTATTTCAGAGTTCCTTAATTATGATGGCAGAAAATAATTGTATTTTTACAGTTACATATTTTGTAGTTATACCAAAAAGCTATTTGTCATTCCTCGTCCATTCAGTCTGGGGCTAGAAAGGGTTAAGTTCTGCGAATGGGCTGTCCCCAGGGTGTCACAGCATCTGCATGTTCAGGAGGACTGACAGCCCTTCTGGCACCTTTTCTGGAGCTCCTACACTGTCCTTAATGGAAATAAGTGGAACTTAGAAATTAAATCTTCACAATCGTGATACTTCCTTGAATTTCATGGATACCCGAAAGTTAAATCGCTTCACTGAGTTAATCCAGAAACAAATGACAATATAATGTCTTCCTCTGCATGCTGAAATCCTAAGGAAGAGGCACCTGAGATGATCTGGCAGGTGGGCTCAACTTTCTGGCCTTCACTCCATTCCAGTGCAGTCCATAACGTTACTGGGAATCTCATATAAATATTGGGAATCTTGCCCTGATTTTGTAATAAGGAGTAAGTTGCAAAGCATTGTATCATTTGATTCCAACATCTTTACGGAAAGTTTATGTTTGACGTGTTGGCAGCAACCTTGAGGTTACTCACATTAATAACAAACTCTATAACAACATTTACTGCTACACAGAATTTAACAGGTAAATTAAATGTAGTAGTGGTTTCATTATTTAGTAGTGGCCTTACGTAACAATTTGATTTTTATTAGCAGTGGTGCTATATTGTAAAAATTGCCCATATTATGAACTACAAAACTACACTATAAACCTTAGCAAAGAGTCCAGTCAACCACGTGTAGCAACTGCTGCATTCCAGAATCAACACGCTTAGTCTCATGTCTACCATCATTTAGTATATAGCTAATGAGAGTAAGTCATGAGAGACATAAAGAGTATGTATTTATGTAGAAAATGTGAACCTTATTCCTTTACAAGTAGTCATGGAATATATGAGCATGTAAGTAAAGGTAAATGAGTAAAGCACAGCCATAAGATTAATTCATAGAGATTAATTCATACAGATGAAATGCTGTAGCAGTTCAGCACTGTGTTAGTAAAATGCTGAAGAATGTAATTTATGGGAAAGCCTTGAGAAGCTGTCATCATCTCATTGGTTTGCTGGAAAAAAATATGGTCAGTTAAAAAAATGATGGGTTAGGGATTTAGTTAATGTAAATCACTGCTTTTTGTGTTCAACAGGAAAAGAACACTAACACCAAAAGATCTGTCCTATTCTTTTGTTCTCGTTTCATCTTTTCCTTTTTGGTATAACTAAATTAAAAGAGATTTCTCATTTCTCACATTACTTAGTTGAATTTGTTTGAAAGCTGCTTGACTATTTACTTTCTTATTGCAATTAAAGATCTGTGGAGTTACGGGCACTGTTTATTTGCCTAGTCAATCGGCTAGGTTTTTGATCTACTTTATTATTATGTACTAAATTCCTCTGAAGTCATATAATATTTACTTGCAGCCTTGCCTGGGTGCAAAAGAAAATATAAATTCACATCTTTGACTTGTTGAAGACTAATCATATCCCATAAACAATTCTGTAGAGGCAAGATGTGGATCAGATTGACTTCCCATATGATTTTGTTAGAAGATCTAGAAATTTAAGTAGGAAAAGTAGCGTTATTTTACCTTCTAATTGCATTAATGTCTTCTGCATACCTTCAGTACTCTTCGTTACTAGTTATTTATACCATTAGTAAAAATATTAGTGGAGGACAAAATGATAAAAGCAGTTGACTGGTAGTGAGAAAATTTCCTTAGAACTAAGAAATATGCTGTCTGTAATCAGCACAAATTATAAATACTTCAAGTTGCACTTTGAAGAAGAAAAAAGCTGTTAGCGTGGAAAATGAGGAGTGTATTTCATCAACAAATATTTACATTGTGAAAGACATTTTCTACTAAGATGGAAAAAATTGCTGTCATCTTTTCACACTTTGGGAAGAATGGCCAATGTGTTGGTAAGAAGTTGGCTGATTTCTCTGGACCACTTACAAATAAGTATGAATAAGCAAGTTGTAAAATTTCCAAGCTCACATCAAAACGCCAGTAACAGTGCAGGGCGCAGATTCCAAGGGAGTTTCCAGTGCCCCGTGTCACGGAGCCAACCATTCATTGCAATGCAGAAAAGCACAACGGCATTCAGAGGTTGCATGCTCACATCTTAAAAGGGTGTTGGGATTAAAACATCAACGTACATACGTCTTCTGTTAAAACCCTGAGAAAGTGTATGGCCGAAAGAAAAAAAATTACAGTAACCCTGAAGAGCAACCCTGAGCAGTTGGTTATCTCCAGTTTAGATCAGTGGTAGTGCTTTACCATTAAATCTTAAAATGCAGCTGCAAAGCAGCAAGATGAAAGTATAAACTACCAGAAAAAAATCATAGTAAGCAGTTCTGTGAGGAGGATAATTGCAGGTTGTAGTGCTTCAAAATACATGTTTTTCTGATGTTCTGCATCAGATCTGACCGAAGACCCCCACAGCAGAGGAAAGACTATGTAAGGACTAAGAAACTACAGATGGAAAGTGTAGAGAACAGTATTTTGAAGTTTGTTAAGCAGATGATCACACATCTTGATTTGTACTACTTACACTGTCCCACTGGCTGAAGTAATAAGGAAGCTGCGAGAGAATTTCAAAGAATAGAAAGTTTAACAACCTGTTTTTCCTGTAGTTACTTTTAACTTTGAGTTAGGTAGCAAAAAGTGTTTGGATTATCTAGAGGATTGAAATACGAGTATAAAGTATGTTGGTTCTTGGTCATCATAAGAAATGGTGACACAAAGAACATGCTTATCTGCATGGAAAAAAAGGTTATCCAAAATGACATATGTTTAAAGCAGAAAACTCCCAACTGATGTGGAGCAGACAAACACAGAGGAGGAGACACAGCACAGAAAACCTTGAGGTACTTTTCAGACAAGAAGGAATATCATCATGGCCATGGCCAAATTCCATTTTAGATCCAAAAATAGACCTAAAATGATGCAAACCTGAGGCCTACAGCCTCTCATGAAGATCCTGGCTGCCTAATGAAATCCAGATCCCCAAATTAGGCACCCAGCTACCTTCTGATATGGTAAGAAGATACAAGCCAGGTTGGATGGGGCTTTGGGCAATCTGGGCTGGTGGAGAGTGGCCCTGCCCATGGCAGGGGGTTGGAACTGGATGGGCTTTAAGGTCTCTTCCAACCCAAACCAGCCTGGGATTCTATGATAAGCACTTCAACATTCGGAAGAGCTGAACACTGATTGACACCCTGCCTTCCACCTCCTCCTGATTTCACCTTTTAGTACGTGGGAGCGTGACTTTTGCTGCTGAGGTTAGAATTATAAATGCCACAGTTAACATTCAATTTTTTAAAAGTTTCGAGGGGGAAGTGTTGTTTCATGATGAATATTAGCTTCTTCCTGAAAAGGCAATAATAAAAGTGTCAGATATTCCCCTATAATCTGTTTAGGCATGCCAGCTTTCCTTAGGGAACATAAAAGCCTGACTGAGGAGAAGAAAAGCTTGGAATATCAGACTAGCCTTTCCCTCCCAGCTTTGTAGCATTACTCCAACTATAGTAGAGATATAATCTATATTGTCCTAATGCTTTGTATAATTTGTGTTAAATAATCACTTGAAGATCGTCTGGAAAACATGAAACTCTAATGTCCATATCCTTCCTATATCTGTTTCTATTTCAAATGCATTTTTGGGTGTTCTTGCAGGCTTTTAAAATTACACCGGCAGTTTCTTATAAACTTCGGGGCTGGGGTGGGGGGGGAAATCAGGCAGTTTTAATCTTCCCAGTATACTTCATGAAAGCAGTCACTGGGCCATTTCAGGGATTAACCAACAGGAGCTTTAAACTACCCACTCGCGTAAGCAAGCGTCCCAGCCAGCTTCCAGCGAAGCGTGAAGGAGCGCAGTCTCTAATGGCAGCGGGCATTAAAGAGCGCTCCTGCATCACATGCTGCTTTGGGCTTTAGGGGAAGGCCCTTGACATCAGAAAGAGCTGAACTCTGACCTTGGCCCTTGCCACCTTGATTATCGGCGAGAGCAATTTGTTAAGGGTTATTGTGCGTGCGGGTCTGCATCAGTTGGGCAGCGAGGAATTTCTAAAGCAAACAGCAAGAAGCCACATAACGTGCTACATACAAAGCGCTTTCACATTTAAATTCACTTATCGCACGTTACACATGCAAATTGCATTAAAAGATTGTTAAATTGTACATTGAAAGGCCCAACAGCCAGGGCAGCTGTATTTTCTTTCCTCTGTTCCTATGATCACATACTGTCCCCCAAACCTCCCTCCCGTGCCCACGACTGACGGCGCTGGCTGGGACGAGCAGCTTTTCACTCCTTTTGTGTTACCCTTCTTGTTCAGCGGGTGTTCCACGTGGCTGACTTACTGACACGGTCTGGACTTCAAGAGTAGAATTGCTAATTTTGCTACAGCGGTCCCTTTTTGTGTCTTTTTCACAAACATTAATTAATCTTCCCAAGTGCAAAGTGAGATGAAATTAAGAGGTAGGGACCTGAAGTACAGGGAGAAGAGTCATCCCGTGGTGGGTGACAGGCCGGATTTGACAGGTCGTAAGCTTTAGACCTGATCTCTCGGCGTATTTAGAGTTACATCATCACTGGGAATGCGCAGAGCAGGGCCGCTACGTAGTGTGAGGCTGTGGGGATCGGCCAGATGAGGTGCCTCACGCTGGGCACCGACACCTCAGGGAGCGTTCAGCTTGTGGCCACCTGCAGAAAGCTCATTTTGAGTGATCTGCAGCACACCAGCAATGCTCACCTATTTTTGAAAAAGAGACCGTATTTCCCCAAAAACTTCTCTTATCATCGTCCCCTGACTGTCCAGTTTCTCGTGCATCCTGTGTCCCTCCAGCTCCTTTCCCCTGGTGCTGGACCCCATAGCCCAGCTCCCGGTCAGTCCCAGGCTCCCAGGCGTTACCAGTGTCTCCGTGCACACTGCAAAGCCCACCCTACGCTGTTGCCCTGTGGTTGTAGCTGCTTCTTTCTTTTCCATCCAGTCAGTTGTCTCCTGTGTCTAGGGCAGGAGAGGGAAGCTGGGGGCTCCTGGCAGCGGCAGGGTGCTGCAGGGCATGGCCACCACAGCCAGCTCTGGGGACCTCACCTCCCAGAGCGATGTGCCACCACAGCCCGCGTGCGAAGGGAGAGGTTTGATGGCCTAATACCGACAGTGTGCAAACCAGCATATTTTCCCCTATATTCATTCTCAGAAACAGATGAGCAGATTTTTTTTTGCTTGAAATTTTTTCCAGAAAAGTAAATGTGAAGCAGATATCATCCAGCTAGGATGAAACTGGTAAAGTGTAAGTAAGTGAAAAATGGTCTGCAAAGGTGCCAAGGATGACTAATTACAGGTATTTTTACCAATCCCAACTAAAATATATAGTGTACAAAAAGGTGCTGTGAAATACCTCCCTAGTTATTTCACATTATATGTAGAAAGGGTGGAAGTTCTACTTAGCATGTTCTGCAGCCGGGCATTGACCAAAGCACGGGGAAGTGGACAAATGTTCCTAAGGACTGTATTTCAGTGATCCAGAGAGCAGTAGGGATGAAGTAAGACAGATATCAACCCCATTAATTACAGCAGTAAACTGAGACAGGAGGGCAACCAGTAGAAAGATAAATAGCCAGGCAAAAATGGGAATTGGGACCATGACACAGAACAGGAAACCACCGGACTCCAATGCCAAAGCCAAGTGGAAACACAGGCAGAAGGTGCAGAGAATCAGGCTCCACCACCGGGGCCACAGGCTTCAGAGGACGGGTGAGCAGCCGTCCGTCCCGTCTGCTGAAGCAAGGTCTGGAAACCTGCTCCTGGGGTGCCACCGTGGGTCTTCTGCCCTGCTGGGGCAGAGACTGACTCACAGAAAACTGAGATTCCCACAGGTGATTTTGGTAGCTGATAAAAATAAATAGGTTTGCAGTCTTTTTTTATGTTTAATTCTGATTTTTTTTTTTTTAATTTGATACTGACACTTTTCATTTATGAACTGATGAACTGAGGATTTTCATTTAACAGGACAGGTTTCTTTAAATAATCTACTTACGATTACTTAAGAAATGCATACTTCGGCATGAAAAAATAGTTCTGTTCCCCAGCGTCTCTGGAACACCACAGACTTGAAAGCAAAAGTTTTTGTTGTATAAGCAAAAAAAATGTGCATGTCAAAGCTGAATTTTCCTTATTGTTTTCCTTGAAAATATCAGCTAAACTTTCCAAGGGAATACATTTTAAAAATCCACATTGGTTGATTAGAAACAAATCAAACCAGATGCACTAACAGCCTTCATATGAAAATTCCCAAGCTAAACTAGATCATACTTTGGAACTGAAATTCTGTAGCAGCTTGAAACCTGGAGATTGAGAAAATATGTGCTGTGGTCTTGTCTCTGAGCATCACCCCTGAATAAACTCACAGATTTCATTGAGTTGGTTGCCCATCATAGGGTGCATTTGGTAATGTGTGGGCTGCAGAAATGAACTCTGAGTGTGTTTTCAGCTTTAAGACTGCTAGCTCTGTCAGATGTCACCGTTTCGTAGTTAAGATACTTACTGAGAAACTCTTAATTCTGGGCCGAAAGGCATTCTGCATCTCCAGAGGTGCATGTGCAATACATTTGTTTATATATATTCAGTTACTCATGCAAAAGTACCTGCAAGGTCAGGACCTACATTTTCTCAAAGTAGCAAATATGGGCTGCATGTTAATACCAAAACCACCTCCCTGACTTGATACGATAGCATATGACCGTGTAACTTCAGAAGAGGAATGCCATGTCAGTGGGGGATCTATTGTGAACGAGATACACAATGAACAGAAATCACCACAACAGCCGTGAGTTTAGCATACGGTCTCACTTGCCGTACTGTCCTAGTCTCACTCTGTGCCAAAAATGAATTTTTTATAAATAGGGTCATTGAAATGGTTTGTTAGATACTTTATTTAGTAATGCTGAACTGCGAGGCAATGCATTGACCCGGTTTGTGAGCTGCCACCTAATTTATACGTGTTTAAATGTGTCTAAGGAGAGCACTATCTTTGAGCAAATACGTTCGGTGGACAGGTCCTCCATTATACTGATCTACACCAGCACAGGAATCATTTCTCTTTCTGACAAATAACACCTGTAAATACTGAATTGCAGCTGAAGTATTTAGCATTTTAAAGTTTGAGAAGACATCTTGAAGAAACCAAAGAACTAAAAAGGAAAATCTTAGTTATTCAGGGTGCCTCTGCCCAACTCGGCACCCACTGGAGTCCAGGAAAAGGCTCTTCTGATTATCACTTTAGAGTGGTAGAGCAGCTGGCAAAAACTTTCAAAAGGGATCTCCCCCAATATGAAAAATGAATTATTCAGCATGAAACACCACCATATTTTCTGATGTGTCAACTTTTAAAATACTAGCCCCTTTCTTTAAATGTCATCTGATTACAAACTTTTAATTTTGTACTTCCTATTACAAACGCAACTAACGTAGATCTTCTACTTCTAAATCTGAGTTAATTAAATTGGAGTATGCCAGTGAAAGCAATCTCTTTTCGAATACAGACACTTTGGGTCCTGAAAATCCCTCTTACTAGGAATAACTGCTATTACTTCAAAGCAGCTAGTGAAAACTGAGTGCTCTTTCATTTTTTAATAAAGAGATTTTCTGGTCCGAGGGGGCACACCTGATATTGTTTGCATCCAAAGCAAGTGGTCTGTAATAAGTGGCCCAATGAAAGTTTAAGCCTGCTTTCAAGGGTCATCGGCTTTTCTGACTGTTACTTGATCTGTTTAGAACTGGCTAATTTGTTAATCAGAGCAAAGCTTCAAACTTGCTGTGATCACCTCCTTAATGCTGTTTTCACACACTAATAATGAAAGCAAAAATTCTATACAAAACGGGCATAGGCTTTTCTAAAAGACAAAATACATCAACATCTGGTGTAGTATTAAATCATGCTTCGGATGTCAGAAGTTTGTTCTGTTCATACAGGGATTTAAAACTCATTTTCCCTAATATTTTGCATCAAGGATTTTCCTTTTCCTTTTATATACTACCTATCAGTTAAGAGTTGATTTTCATCTCTCACTGGTTTATGTCTACATATTTTAGTGGGATTAGTCCCTATTCAGATGGTGAATAATGCAAAACAGAGTTCCCATACTCTCTGCATCCTACAGCCGGTCAGTTTGGTAGCAGAAAGCATGGGATCGTAAAACGATAGAGAATTTAAGAGTGTCTCTGCATGGAAAAGTCACCATGAGATATCTGAGTCTGCTTTTTTTTTTTTTTTTTTGAAAACATAATTAAAATTGGTGCCGAACTTCAACTTCCAAATTAAACTTTCTCATTTAGTTCAGTTGAATCCTTTCCTAACAGCTTTACATTAAATAAAAATATTCCAATCTCCAATGAAAAGGGTGTCCACACAGGTTTTTACTCAAGTTTTGCTAGGAGAATTTAAGTTGTGCCAGGTCAATTTTCTCCTATAAACTGCTTTCCCTATAACAATACGGACTCTGTGTGGAGGGAAAATAGAGCGAAAATAGCAGAATGCAAAATGCATGTCAGCTGGAAAATAAGTGACCTGCTTGTAAGAATATTTATGCGTTTTCTCCTGACTTGGCTTGGGGAAGAAAACAGCTTGACAAAACATCAGCTGTGAGCAGGATGTTTCTGCCATTGAAAATCCACATGGTCGTACTTGAGAGGCTTCTGGAAAAATGAAATGCCATAGTTTAGAATCTGGAGAGTTTATTGGAAAGGCATTTACCCTAACATCCGCCAGGCAGGGGCGTGTTTCGCCTCCTTGAACTGGTCGCTCAGGAGTTATCATAATAACGTCTGCTTTTAGCTCTTTGGTGCTTATTTAGTTAGCTAGAGAAACACACAGTGAAATCTTTCATTAAAAATACCTTCATAGTTACACCCACTTGCTAATTTTTTTAGACCCAGTAGAATATTTTCTCTGCCGGTACAGTACTTGAAGATGCATTTACATCTGAGCTTGCTAAAGCACAAAGTCGTCCTCTTCCTTCCTCTGTGTGTATATAACTGAAAAAAATGCAGCGAAGTTCAAAAATCATTGTTTTTTCATAGTCTTTCCAGTCTGGAAGTCAGATACATGACTATAGGCCGGTCTCATTGCATGAAATAAAATATTTCTCTGGAACACCACGTTAGTCTTTAACTGATTTACTATAGTTAAACAGTAACAGTGAGAGTGTTCATAGTCCCAAGGCTGGTGGCAAACCCACCCATACAAACAAGCCATTCATGAGAGCAGGAGGGCTGTGAATAGTCTGAGCTTTTTCTCAGCGTTGCAGTGTGGGACAAGGCTATCAAGGAAATCTCAGTCCAGCTCTGCAGTCCAGCTGGAATAAATTCTAAAATGAAAGGTCTCTAGATACCAAGTAAGACCATTAGTGTTTTGAACATCGCAGGGAAAAAAGATCAGTCTCTGCAGGAATGTCTGCGGTGCAGGGAAGTCACCCCGGTGCTCTGGCAGCCTCTCCGGAGAGCAGATGAAAAACATGAGACTGCCCAGCAGTGGGGATGGTGGGGGGTTAGGTGGGCTGGTATTAATGGGAGCTTCTCCTTCGCTAGGAGTTAGAGGAGGGAGCTGGCAAAAAAAAAAAGATAATGAGGCTACTTAAATCTGTTCAAGGTGGATGAGCTAATCTTCTTCTGTTCCATCCATTTCATTTCCATCACACTGGCCATGATCAGCAAAAAAACCCCACAAAAGCAAGCTGCTGAATGCTCTGCTTAGCTACCACTTAGCAAAAACAACCTTCATGTCAGATGATCTATGATCTATTTATTACATGAAAATGGCTTCAATTTAGATGGCTTGGGGAACAGCATCTCACCCACTTAAGCCCCTCCACCTTCCTCTATCCATCTTTAAGCTTTAATCTGATTTTCATACTCTACCCTACTATTTTATAGGCAATGAGCTAAACAGAATTTTACAAACTTCCAGAGAATGTTTTGCATGTACGTTTTCTAGCTCTTGAACCACTCATTATAATAAGAATTTATTTGAACGCTTTGGGTGTCTCAATGCAGTGTTTGTATTCTGTGTCATTTAAATACCAGACTGCCTGATTACTTATGGAAATACTAATATCTGTTGAACATAATGGCCTTTCAAAATGCCGGCAATTTTGCAAGATTATTTGTGTCAACAGAAAACAGGAACTTGAAGGTGGCACTAGCCGAGAGGGTGCAGGGAGCAGCAGCAGTGAGGAGCTGCGTGCCGAGCAGCTCGGTGGCTTTCCTCAGGCAACGCCGACGGACGGAGCCGGGCAGGAGGGGATTATGGCATTATTTAACCACAGCACTGTAAAAGTATAGTTAAAAAAAATCACTACTGTGTATGTCAGGAAATAAGAAGATGGTTCAGCGACAATTTGCAGAGCAGATGCTGTCCTAAGTACGGTTCCAGTTATTTATCACATTATTGGGTATCGTGACTCTCATGTGCTCCCATAGGGTGACTGACTAGTATTTAAAAGGGGTAGAAGTCCATGAGCAGTGCCTGGGTCTCCCCAAAGTGCTGTATATTCCAGATGTCGTTCATCCTCTCTAGAGGCAAGTACAAACGAAGGAAGCTACGCTGGTTACCAGGTGAAGAAACCGGAGGTGCCCAGCCCAAGGGCCAGCTCCGGGAAGAGCTGATTCCCGGCGGTGCTACAGCGAGCTCTGCCCGCCGAACGGCGGGTGTTGCTCAGAGCTCGTCATTCAGCCAAACGCGTCCCCGTGGGACCCTTCAGCCCCGTAGGACAGCAGTGACAACCGAGGCTGACATCTCTGTTGGTGCCGACGTCACGCATCTCACCGTAAAGAAATACTCCTCTTTACAACAGCGATGATAGCACAAAATAAATAACCTCCCTGGGGTAGAAGGGACAGAGCAATAGATATTTAATAAATAATGCAGCGCTACGCGTACAGAAAAATCTCAGCTAGAACCCACTTGGTTTTAGGGTCTCATAAATATTCTCCAACACTTTCCCTTTGGAGAGGCATTTTCCACAGCTGAAGTCTGCTCAAAACAGGTGGTCAGGGTTGTTTTGGTGTTTGTTTGGGGGAGCTTCACAGCAGAATTACAGCTGCCATGTTCTAGTTTTCAACACATTCAGAAAATAGAAACAAGTAGGCTTCTTTGTAGAGCTACAGACAGGCACAATAAGCCAAGTTTTAAGGCTGCTTCAGTGTTTGTGGAGTTCTCACCAAGGGAAATTTTTTTTGTATGAGCAGTACAATTTTTCTGATTGCTTTTTGTGCTCAGATCGCAGCTTTGAAAGCTGTTGACACACATGCACAACAGACTTTGCCTTTTATTTTTTTTCTGCTCAATTGAAAGCAGCTTTTCTTTCCTTAGATTTATGATATCTTGTTTTCCTGAGTATTAAAATGCTTTGAGAAAAGACAGAAAAATATATTAATTTTCCATGGGCAATATATTTTAGTAGAAAATTGGTGAATGCTTATGTTAAATCTAAACAATCCAGGCTGTTAGGACACAGAAGTACAGTATTAGCAAGCGTGCTTTAAAAAAGATAGTTAGGCAAGAGAAACATGGAAACAGCCCCCAAACCTGAGCAAATTATCTGTAAGAGATTAACCTTACATGTAAGCATGTGCAGCAGGATGTACACGAGATTTGTTTATCATGACCTTTAATGAATCTATGTTATGATTTGGAACCATGTCCAAACTGGATCTTCTGTCAGCTGCATCTTCTGCAGTCACAGCACCAGAAAGTGCAGGTCTTCACTCCGTTCAGGACTGATTTGCAACAATTAAATGATTATTCCTAAAATTAAGAAATTCTTCTCAATTCGGGGCATGATTCTGGAGCTCTTTATCACAAACACAAGTTATACCAATGCAGCAAAAATAGATGTGCACATTTTGTGTGGTTTCTTGAGGAAAGGCCTGAGGATTTGTATACAATTTGCATTTTGCCCTTTGGCTTTCGCATAATTGGGGACATCTTTAGATTTGCTTTTCAAATTGAGAGCATTAGGGGAGCGACAGTGAATTCCTGTATGAGCCTACAGGGCTGTGTTTGCCAAGGTGCAAGGCTTTTCCCAGGAAACAAAGACTTCATTTTAGTTAGCTTTATAATGAGCCATTTAGAAAAGATGAGAGAATGTGTTAAGAAAGAATAAATATAACAGAAACTGAGATATTTAAATTGTATATCCAATAGAATTATCTTCTGGGGTTTTAAGGTTTTAAAACTTCAGATGTTCTTGGAGGGGAAGTCCAGTATTCATTTAAGGGAAAAAAAATCAAGATGACTAACATTGCATGTATTTAATTTAGCTCCACCAATGTTTATAGCACTGGACACACAGTGTTTTACTGCAATAAGATGAATATTTATTAACAATTCAAAATGATCTGTTCCAAAATGTACAGTGCACTCACAGTGATGTTTTACCACAGAAGTCCAGGTGTTTCCTGTCTAAGTTTGGAAACGCTGCTGGCTTATGATAGGTTTAATGAGCAATGCTTTTGTAAGTTTTATGTCCAGCAAAATAACATTTTACCCTGTCTCATCCCTCAAAATGCAAATGGTTAAAATTTTTAAATGCTGGTATTGCCTAATCTAATGTGGAGGATGGACTTGAGAAAGTCTATTTAATATGCACAAAGAACTGTGGTGCTTTATTGCGACATCTCTGCTGTAGTTCTCTAGAGATTCAGTAACATGGAATGGGAAAGTGAAGAACTTGATAGAAATTGAGATTTTCTACATTGTGCCTCCACATGACATTTATGATGATGGTAATTCCACAGATGATTGCTGGTAATGGTCTCGGTTTGGTGCTTTGTTCTTTTTTGAACAGTCCACCCGGGTGCATCGGTCTGTTCCGTAGGTTGCATTCCAGCAAAGCGTTTTGGGACTGCTAAGGCAACCTGCCTGAGCTGTAAAGTAAACCTTTTCACACATCCAGAAAGAATTTTAGTTATGGTGGTACTTGGAGATTGCAGTGACACACTTCTCCTTACCCGGAGACCTGTGAAATTGCAGAAGATCAATTCCTGATAGCAGAGATGAACAGAACAGGTCGTGCTGGTACACTGCAGTCCTGCAGCCGGCCCATCGCTGGGTCCCTTCTGCCCACACAGGCAGTTCTCCTTCCAGGAGACACAGGAAGGTAGGAGTGGAGAAACAGCCCCTCAAGTAACACCCTGCTGTCCTGAGGTTCAGCCGCAGGAGCAGGAAAGTTCCCAAGGCCAACTGTTGGCATACGGCCGTCCTTAAATGGGCTAGAAACTTCAGTGTTCTCCGTGACTGTGATTTTCATCAAATCTCACTTACATCTGAAACCCATCATTACAGAGCTTGAACTCTAGAGTATATTGTGCCGACATTTCCGCATTACTAGTGTGTGTGTCCAAGCCATGAACGCATATCCAGCGATAAGCAAGCTGACCTACTTTTCCATGACACGTTCCCCAGATGGAAAGCTTTACCTTAGGATTCTAAGTGCGTGCCGTGTTTAGAAAGTATGCTCCTCTATCTGTTTTCAGAGAGGAAATTAGGTTTTTGTTTATTTCTGTGTACTACAGATAGGCTACTAAATCTCTCAATCTGCAGACTTTGTGAGGAACTCGGAGCTGTGCTGCTGTCAACAGTGCTACTGTTGTGTGATCACCACATCACGAGAGGAAGGAGATTTCAAGAGCATTCAGTTGCTTACAAAGTCCTTTTCTTCTGAAAATCCAAGCTGGATGGTAGCTGTTTGCCTTCTGAATTTGTAAGATTGTTGTCACTTTCTCAGAAGGACCAGATAGAAGCCCTTCTCTGGGAAAAGTCACATGAAGCTCACTTTCAAAGAGACATGACCAGCCAAGGGAAACCAATTAGTGCCATTTAAGCTGGCTCCCAGCTAAGCTAACTCTGTTCTTCAAGTCTTCATGACTGCTTTGGTGGAAGTCAGGAAACACTTGCTTCTTCCACAGCTATGTCCTTTGACTGCAACTCTGGCTCTTCCAGCCAGGCCCCCCTACACCAAGTCCTGTTTTCTACCATCTTCTTCAAGAAACAACTAACTACACGGGGCCTGTGAAGGTAAAGCTCAATTGTAAAAACCACTGCATGAGTAGGAGGGAACAGAAATTTTGGACAAAGTTCTAAGCCAAGAAGTGAAGATATTATTAGAAAGTTTCTAAAAAAAACCCAAGCCCGTCGCTCGGGAGCCATCTAGTGCCCGCCTGGCCTCCGCACCGGGAAAGCAGCTGGCCCCGGTGTCACCGCCTCGGCTCAGACCTGGACAAAAACTAAACAACTAAGCCCAAAACTTGTTTTTTGACACCCACAACGTGTCAAGTATCATAAGAGTTGGTGTCCTGGAATCCTATACGCATATAAATGTTGTGGTTCTTCTGATTATTTGTATGTCAGTGCTCACAGAATATGACCTTTATTTTGCATAGTAATTAACACATTGGCTATAGATATTGGTCAAAGGCAAGAGGCTGAAGAAACAGAATATGCTTTCTGCATTGGTTTGTGCAATGTTTAAATAGGTGGGACTGGAGGTAGGGCACGGCTAATCCTATGAATTCCTCCCCCACTTATCGCCATTCATTGTGTGCAAGGGGCCTTCAAATTAAAAGATGTGCTCTGAGGATGGGAAGCAACATGTCTGAAGTTTGAACATGCCAGAGTTTCCCTAATTTCCACCAGCCCTCACCTCTCACTACTTCTTTTTCAGTCTCACTTTATATGCTTTCCTTTGTTATTTTCTTCACTTGGCAATAGTGCATATCAGGAGCAGAATTACATAAAGCATACTCCTCCTTTTATAAGAACTTAATATTCTATTCTGGTTTTGTCCTAAAGAAGTCTCAGTAGGGTGTGGCTTGTATTTCTTTAGTGCTGCTGAAACAAGAAAAAGTCTTTATAAATGTTTTTTAGCTGAAAGTTTAGGAAAAAGGAAGAGAGCTTACACGGGCTATCTTCAGAGATGCTTTTAAAAAAAAAAAAAAGCATTAAAAGGTGTTTGATACAGCTGCCTATTCTCACTCACAACACAACAATCTACCTTTGAATTGCAGACTTGAAGGTGATGATCACACATTCTTTTCCAAAGTGACCATAAAATGCTATTAAGCATCTTCCTAGTGGTCCAGCCCAGCCAGTCCAGACCTGTGGCTGTAGGCCAGTCCCCGCTGTCCCGCCTGCTGCTGCTGAATGAATTCTCTTTGTGCTAACTCATCCTTAGCCCTAGCTTGTATAATGTAGGAACAGGTCCAGTGTGTCATTTTACACAAAGAACTGCAACTAGAAATCACCTGGCCGTGGTGCAGGTACACTACAGATGCTCTTCAGAGCTCCAGACCAAGGCTGGACCTGCAGCACCTCTTGCTGTCTTAACCCTTTGTTGAACACGGCTCAGAAACGAGAAGAAAATCTTTGTGAAGGAAACGCTGGTTTTGAAATGTGGCCTCTGATTATGGATGCCAATAATGTCACTATGAGCACACTAGGTAGAACTAGTTGTGTTCTACAATGTGGCCTGGGTTGATGGCATCAAATTGTTCTGTGGCCAGAAAATCCATCCAAGCCATTTTTCTATAAATTAAAGCCCTTTTTCCTAAAGGATTTTCCTAAATCCTTTGTTTTCCTCTCCCACATGAGCCTCAGCCTTCCCTTGTGTCCCTACGACCCATGCCCCGAGCAATACTCAACGCGCTGTGGCTTGCCCAGAGCAGCACATGTGCTCCTCAGCCACCTGCCTCCCCTGCCCCCTGCCAGCTTTGCTGACAGCTGGGGTATCTCCTCGGCTTCCACCAGCTGTCAAGGTTGGCAGAAATTAGCCAAGAAGTTCAAAAGTTACTGGGAGGAGACTGGAGAGAGCACATTCGGACAAGCCGCGTTTCCCTGCGCAGTCAGGCTAAAAGGGACCTGGAAACATTTGTTGGACAGTGAGGAGGCTCCTCCTCCTCCCTTCGGGAAACGGAGTGTTTCCAGAAGGGAAGTAATTTATGTACGAGCGCTTAAAGGCAAAACGTCACACCTAATGCAAATGCAGCATGTGGTGTGTCCCTTGGCTTTTGCACCCGCACTCTGCTCAGAGGCAGGGCTGCGGGGGAGCAGCAAGGAGGTGCCAAGCGAGTCCTCCAAGAAACAGCCGCGGCCGCGAGCCCTTGCGAACTCACCACTTGCACAGGAGTTGGCCAGAATCAAAAGAAACCAGCCCAGAAGGCAGGGAGAGAGTGGTGCATCAGTCAAGGTCTTGTCAAGTCAACAGAGAGTTGACCATCTTGGGCTTGGATCAGCGTCCGGCTATGGAGGCACCACGACACTATGGCACAGCTCAGCTATGGGGCCGAGCTGTGGCTGCTCGGTTTTTCTCCGGCTGAGACGTAATTCCATCAAGTCTCAGGCGAGTTCAGAACCCGAGCTCGAGTTCAGAGCCCCTTCCAAGCAGCTCTGGTGAATAAAACCCCTCATTATTTCAGAGATTTACTAATTGTTTTTTTGATTCAGAACACTGGAAATGAGAACACCTATTTTTCTATTTTCGCTGACTCTGGTGCTTTTTGGCGTAGGCACCCTGGGGAAGCAGTGATTTAGTCATCCAACCACGTAACAACGTGGGGCTTAATGAGTAACACATTTGTACTTTCCATTCTCAGTCTGAGAAAGGGCCTATAAATAAAGCATATTTGCCCTCAGATCAAGAAAACCTTTTTCTTAAATAATGTCATTAAATTTTAAATTAGATGTACAGGCAATTACTGGTAAAAATGTTAAATACTGGATAACCCATGAATATGACCTAATTTAATATAATTTTATAAATGCTTGAATTCAATTAAATAAAAACTTTTGTATAAGATTTAAACTGTTTGCTTAGCTCTCCCCAGAGCTCACAGTAGGTTACCGTGAGCCAAACAGCATTACAGCATTTGTTTAAAATGCCAAAAGGCTTAGGATAGATCCCATACACTTCTAGCTGAATCCCTAGTCACTGGACAGCAATTTCTGGGCAGAAGCTGCTGTATTAAATAATTGCTAGCTAATAAATATATTTTAGACACATTATAAACCTGGATGTTAAACCTGTTAGAGTATATGAAATGTTTATTGCAAAAAAATACACAATTTGCTGTTTTGACCTAGGTGCGTTGTCATGGAAACCGAAATCTTTCTTGTGCAATAAAAAATCTGCTTGTCATCTGATTTGAGCCAGTTATTTGCACAGGTGGCTTTCTTAGCAGACAAGTACTTAGTAAAAACAAATCTATTCTTTCTCAATAGTTCCATTATGTGTTCCCACAACAATGTGTTTCATTTCACTAGCTTTGTAATTAATGATCCATTATCAACTAATTAAATCACATTTAGATTTTATATGAGTTCATCTGTTACACAACGCTTGCTCCCCAATCCTCCTTCCTGGGTGTGTTAACCTTGTAAGAGTTTTAATTAATGGTGAGAATGAAGTATTGTAGGTTGCACGGTACTTTAGACAGGCTAAAGTAGTAACAAATGTGGACACGTAAATATATCCAACAATTTAATACCAATTTCCTCAAATGAAACAAAGCAGCAGTAGGAATAACTGAAATCAGATTTCCAATCTGTACGTAAAATTGTTGTAAAATATTCAGTTCATATGGTTGCAGACAATGGAAACTGAAATGTGAACTATGCTAACAGTTCCAAAATGTCATCCAAAAGAAAATTCAACTTAATAGACAACATCTTTGCTGTTAGGCCTGCTCCAGACCTCACTGAGATCAGTGAAAAGACATTCATTAACCGATTTTGGATCCAGTCCTTGATTTGCAATCCTTTGGGCAGAGGCTGTCTCCATCTGTGACAGCCCAGCAGACAGTGGAGCTGGTTTGTAAGCCTGGCTTGACTTTTTTACAGTGTCATAAAAAGCAGTAATAGTAGAGGTGAGATGGAAACGGATAAGACAAAAGAAAGAACTTTTGATCGTGTGATCTTCTCTACAGGAGCTTTAAGACTGACTAAGATGACACGATGATAGTTTTTCAAATGATGCCTGTATGATTTCACTGACATCTTGTAAACTCTTTGTACTTGAGACTAATGATACCTGTGATCAAACGGGACCAGGTAGACAATGTTGGTTTTTTTCATTTCTCCTTTAAACTGATTAATGGCTAGCAATGTCACTTACACCCAGATTTATCCAGATGGGCAGATTATTGCCGAGACTCAGGCAACATCCTCCCTGGGGTGCCCACCACTCGCGCACGCTCGGCAGCTGCCTGCGTTATTCCCTCTCCTGCTCCGGTCTCCCCCGTGGCAGTCGTAGCTCATGTGCCAAGTCCGTCATCCCCTGCCTGCAATGCCTGTGGGCGCGTGGAGCCACGATGGGGGGAAAGGTGGACGTGGAGAAGCCCCGCTGCAGCGTAACAAGTGTCCATCCCCGGCCCTGGGCACCAGGCAGGCGGTTCCCCATGCTGGGCAAAAGTGCCGTTCAACTGAAGGAGGTGAAGCCCTGAAGAAAGAAGTCTTGTATCCCACCTGGAGGGACAGGGAAGGGTTAAATGGGAAAGTTCCCATTTGAAGATGTTGGGTCTTCAGCTGCTTTTCTAGGCAGTTTCAAGCATCTGCTACAAATAAGAAGCTGTGCAGGATTTAAGATTTCAAGAAAATATTCTAGGTAAATAACAGGCCCTTACACATTCCTTTGCAAATGTGGCAAATAGTGTAAACAGCTTTTTGAGACCGATTACACAGTTATATGTTTAGTCTACAAACTGGGTACCGTTAACTAAAGCTCCTTTGTTTCTACTTGGAAGGGCTTTATCAAAGATTTAAGAATCAAGTTTTAAACGTCCAATGGAATGTTAAATCGTGCAGCCCAAGTGCCTTGGAAACACAACGCTTTGGGGCACTCTAAAGAAACTACATTAGTTAAAAATTTTACTTCATCTGATCATTATTTGTATGGAATTTTGCATACTCATAGAGAATAGCACTATATATATATATAGTCAGTATTACATTTAAAAAGAAATGTGTTTTATTTATGCAAAAATGGACTTTACTGACATACTAGAATATTTACTATAGATATTTCACTAGATGGCACTACAGTACTATAAACACTGGAAGAACACGTAGTTCAGTTCTTGAGTCTGAGTTTATCTATGATCCAGTTTACTTTTACAATAGGTGTGATGGTGATGAGTATTACCACGAAGCAAACAACGTTGAGATCTCAAGTCGTACACATCGGTTTGCTCTGTCCCACACATGGACACAGACACATTGCACCGAGAAGGTCAAAAGCTGGAACACAACCGAGAGACTCGAGGGGAGTTGGAACTAGAGCAAGTGTTTCCCTTCACAAAAGAAAAGAGGGGAAGAAACTTCTCTGAAGAGTGAAAGGAGCAGGAAAAGAACAGGTTTCAAATTTTCAAGAGGAATCAGAAAAAGAGGGAGCAGTGGCCAAAAATGGAACGACAGCTTTAACACATTAAAAAATGCCAATAAACTTGGAAAGGCTACGTTTATAGAACAGAAATTCTACAAAAAGCTTAGAAAAGAGGAAAGACTTTCCAGATTGACTTTCAGGGTAGATAAGAGGTACTCAGGGATATTGTATTTCCTTATCTTGGAGAAAGAAACTATTCTGTCCATAATCTTATGATTTCCCTGAAGATTAGTGAATAGCAAACTAGGGCCAGCTCTTCATCTGCTGTTGGCTTTCAGGGCTCCTCTGACTTAAGTGAAGTCACTCTGACTTAAAACAGATGAAGAGCAGACCTCTGTAAGTTTGAAGCATTTATCAAGCAAGCAGATAATATCTTCTTTTTTTTTCTCTCCTGAAGAATATTATTAAATTACGTGCAAAGTTTAGGCATCCTGTATTTTCTCTAAATTGTGTTAACAATGCGGTTTTTATCGAAGCACTCAGATGTTCCAGTTGTTACTCACATTTTTCTTCAATTGATCTCATCCAGACTAATGCATTGTATTTAAAGTAGTAATTTGGTAATCCTAAGGTTCCATACACATGAAGCTAAATGTATAAACTGTGTGCTCTTGACAGATGAGATCTGGCAGATTTAGCTGCAGTGGCTTAAGCCATGACCACCTCCAGCTGTTCACCTAATACCTCTCTGCCTTCCCGCATCAGCAGCCTCTAGAAAGGGTGACAGAACGGGACACGTGTCAGCACTTCGGGTGCCCCAGTTCACAGCCTGGCATTTCAGCCTAAAGCACTGACGAGGGGAGTGCGAAATACAAGAGCGAGCTAGAATGGTGCCCAGACACATACTCCCTGCTACAACGGCAGCAATCGGCACCTACACGCAGCAGACAGCTGTGGGTAGTAACAACTGCCGTAGCTAATCTGTCACGGTTTGATAACGAGAGCCAGGGGCATCAGCAGCCCTACAAAAGTGTGTGCTTCAATCCAGCCCGACGAACAAAACACCTGAGCACCTTCTCAATCCCGTTGACTTCACAGGTCTTAAAGCCTAAACCAAAGCCTATAAAATCTCACTGACTAACTTTTTGATCAATTCTGAATTAGGAGTTGAAATAATGGTATTCCATTTCATTACTAAAATCATTTGCAGTTTTGTGGCTTCTGACATAACTGCAGTATGTCACATTCTTTAGTGCAATAATACTACTTTACCGTAGCTACGTGTAAAGACTTACCTTGTGCACGCTGTCCTGCCGTGACAGCGAAGAGTCAGTAGGGTGGGCTGTAGATGAGTCTGAAGCATAACCTTGATCTTAGAAAAAATTTACTTACCCAGTATTTCCAAGCCTGGTAATCATGTTTTTCCTGTTGATTCAGTGAAAAAGAGTGTTAATCTTTTCCCTGAGATGCAAGTTTCATTGTATGATATCTGCTTTTAGCATTGGAGCTGGTGTTATTGATGACTGTAAGACTCTGAGTAAAAAACCCAAACTTTTATCAAAATTGCAACTGCTGAATATATGTACTTGATGTACGTCACATAGCCATCACATAAATCTTGGTTTTAGCTCTGGAGGATTTAGAGGAAGGTGAAACTGAAAATTTTCCCAAATTCCACAAACCTGAGCCTGAGAACGTCAGTTTGTCTGTCTCCAGTCACTGTGGTCCTGAAAGGTGTGACGCATTGGAGCCATCACCTCAGGCCAATCATCTCAGGACAAAACGCAACACGAATTCTGCAGTGTCAGATCGTTCTTTTTAATCTGTCCCTCCTTTGACTTCTGGTGCAAAGCGATTGAAAGCCGCTGCCTGGCTGGCAGAGAGCACGTGTGATATCAGTTCATCTCCAGTGAAGTTTCCAATTAGTTCATGTCCAATCCAGACTGCTGAGACATGCATCCAGCCTTCCCCAGACAACTTGTCTTTTTACAACCAGAAGCATTGACAAGTGGAGGAAGAGTGATTTAGCCATTTGGCCGGGATTTAAAGACTTCGTTTTGCAAACAGAATGCCTGGCTTGCAGAAGTGCCAGATAAATGGGTCCTGCTCCCACACACATTGACCGGGCTCGTGGTTCTACCACTGCAGGTTCCTCATTACAGCAAAATTAGAGGTGTTTTATGTTTGTTTGAAGCCTAAGGTGGGTAACTGACCCATTTTGGACACAAAGCCGGTGTAACTTTTGCTCAGGAGAAGGAAGCGATCTCTGGGAACGCGACTGAAGAAGCTCAGTGGTTTGGGCGGCCGTGGGAGCCAGTGCATGAGTGGCCTGGTGCCATGGTTTATTCCAGGTGGGAGCTTCCACAGCACTTCTCGTTCAGCAGAATTGGGTTCCTCTGGAAATCAAAAGGAGCTTGATCATTGCTGTCACCAGGAGCTGGGTTAGTTAAACAGAAAGCACTTTTGTACCAGCACCATCTTCATACATAAAGGTGTGACATATTCAATTACTTTAAATTGACAAAGAGCTCGTATAATTGAGGCATTTGAATAATAAGCTTCATCTACTCAGAAATGTTAACAGTGTGGCACGTCCTTCATGGCACGTGCTTTTTGAGTGCCTCTTTCCCCTTCAGACTGATACGTACGTAAAAAATGATGGAAATATCAAAAATGTCTGGGGCAGTTGTGTTTCTTTAAAAATACCGTGATAGAATTTGTTATTAAATTTCATTACTGCGCACTCACAAATATTTACATACTTTTATGAGCATTTTCACACATTCAAAAGCAGTCCGATGCTTGAAACTGTCAGTAAATAGCAACACTTAGGTGGTTTTTATGCTTTAATAACAGTGTCTTTATTTAAATGTTCTCTTGCTAGTCAGCTGCATACTTCTAAATGATCATTCTGGAGGTTGTATCACCAGACAGAGACATAAAAATATATTTGACCCACTTGTAATATATTGGATTTTTCTTTATAATCTCATTAAAAAGTGTGCAGTGAACACAAAACCATAATTTACCTGGTGGTGTAGTTTCATTAAACATCAAAAGGGTGCTTGATGGAGTAGAATAATCCTATTCTGCATCCTTCATTGAACATCTTTCAGAATAAGTTTATTCTTTTAATTAGAAGGTTTCTCTAAGTGAAGATTGCACCGGTTTTACTAGTCTGACCAAATTTGCATTTGTTATACAAAGCACCCTCTATTTCACTGTACTTATGATAAGTGTGTTAGAACACATGCTGCAAAATATCTCCACAAATTGGTACTTATTTTCAAAATTGTGTTAGTACTAATTCAAAAGTGAAGGAACAGAGAAGCTCCATTACACTTTAAAGTGGAATTTTCCCTTCAAATATGTGGATTAGTCATGGCAAACAATGAAATGTTTAACTCAACATTAAATGGGATTATTAAATATCTTTTCAAAGTGGAAAATCACATGCATTATTCTATTCCCAGTACAAAAGGACAGTGAATTCATTTCTCTCTTCATTCAGTATAAAACAATGAATAATACCATGGGCATGCTTCAGCCTCAGAGGGCTCTGCTGAATCACATACACTGAAAACTATCTGGATCGGTTTAATATGACATGAAGGTGACATTCTCTGTGATTAAAACATGGTATTGTTGTAATGATGGTGAGGCTTGGAAAAGTTGGGATGTTGCAAACTGGGATGTTGTAGCTAAGGCAAGTTTTAACTCCCCATCTCAGTCCTATATGCAGACAAACACTTTGGGAAAGATGCTCAGTCCTTTGCAGCTCAGCAGCCATAACGCACAGTTAGAAGAGTAAAGCCGTTTCATTTCCATTTTTCTTTTTTATGTGTCTGGCTTTTGGGAGTGTGACCTTTCTCACATCTAGATCAATACGTCTGTAACCATTAATTCTAGGAAAACCAGGACCTGTTTGTAACGCTAGAGATTAGGATGTAACACATGGTCAAGTCTCTCCTCGCTGAAGAAGGGATAGGTGGCTAACTAGGCAGTTCTCTTCTTAATTGATGGCATCCCTGGGAAAGGGATGTACTCAGGCTACAGAAGTGCAGAGATGGATAGCTCTTCAGCATCCAAAACAGGAAAGAGGGAATGGAGCTGGGATACCTAGCCCAAAAAGAAATGCATCACCTTAAAGCAAATTTTTTTTCTTCCCTAATTTATTACTCCCTCTCATGCCTGGATTGGGTTAGGTGTAACCTCATCTCATGCACAGTATCAAATAAATTGCAGGTATTTTCTAGAATTAGGTATCTTTTCTCATGTGAGTAATAGCCATAATATACATCAATAGGTAGCAAGAACATTGCTGAGCCCCAAATTTATGGTACTCCGGATTCTTCCCAGCAGCAGGTAAGCATGGAAAGCTTTCAGCCCACTGTGCAAAATTCTTTTTTAAGGGGAAAAAAACCTCAGATGGAAATTATGCCAGCCTAACAGAAATTGTTGTCTTTCTGTGGGCACCTGAAAGGATCTTTGGAAGCAGGGTTGTTAGTTAATGAGAGCGTTTGGATAGTCATTGTAACTGGCTGGCCATCCCACCAGGACGGACGCAGTACAGGTCTTTCACCTTTTGGCCCATTTCACATTGAGCAATGACAAGGTTGCTTGAAATGCATTCTTTGGAGACTCTTTTAGAGCAAACAAAGTGAAGGGCACTTCCTAGATTTTCATACTACATCTCATTTGCTAAGGGAAGCCTCTAAGGAAAACCTTTCCTTTGCCCACGGCTGGAGTCTCTGCCGTCCACACAGGACAATGTGTTCTTTGATTGCAAAAAGTCTGATTCCTTGGCTGCAGAAGGGTTTCAAAACTTGGGGGCTTTTGCACTGAATTATTCCTGGATGGGCAAGTATGAAGAAGTCTTCATTGCGGTGCACCAAGTCTGTTGTGAGTGGGTTAAAACATTTATTAGGAGTTGAACCAGCAAAGCACTCTGAACTAATTAGGGACTTTGCTGGGGGTTTATTTCAGGCAATATGGGTGAACAGTAAGAGATAAGAGATACCCCGTTGTGTTCGGGTGCTCGCTTCTTTTGTTACTGTAATTACTGCTTAGAGGCAGGGTAGTCTTTAAAATCATCTGATACTTTTCTTACACAAATCCATATTAACCCGTCAGAATGACCACATAACTTGAGGGGATAACGTAGGCATTAGTGAGGCTGAGTCACATCATGTTTTGAGGAGCTCTCTGCAGTCAGTACAATAAAACCGTATTTATCCCTAACCAGATTTTTCTGCCTACCAGAACGAACAGGGGAGTGACACAACTCCTTCTATAGAAAGGAACTAGATGGAGAAAAATCACTGAGTCTGTATACAAAATATTTTGAACACAGGAGATGCATTTCAAAAATGTATCTTTTCATGAGATGAAATGAAGTTTAATTGATTTTGTTCTGAATTTTTCAGGGCAGGAAATAAATCTTTATTTCCTTTAGCAGTTGCTTTCAGTCGTCTCTTGTCCTGCCACTCTTCAAAGTCCTGGCAATTCTGTGGTCCTGTGACTTCCATTTCACGTTTGTTAGAAGATTTCTCTCACTTAGCTTTGTGCCATCCCCACATAAGGCTGTGGGAAATGAAACAGGTACAAAGTCATGCCAAAAACTCAGTCCTTCAGCTAAGAACAAGTTTTGGATTGAGTCAGCGTATGTCATGGTTCGGCAAGCTGGTGTTTTTCTGGGGTAGCTGCCACCATGTGCTTCAGCAGCTGAGCATTCACCTGTTAGATACTGTGGGTGTAAACCTGTCTCCACTGCATCAGTGGCAAAATTCCCATCAGCTTCAAGGAGACAAGGGTGTCTTCTCAGGTCTCTGGGCTCAGTGTGATATTTCTTCTGTGTGGCACGCTATGCCAACACGTTGCTTTTCCCATGTTTCCTGTGGATTACTTGATATGACAAGCATCGGTCCATATCAAACCTTATTTTTCTTTTTAATTTCACTTTCATGGTGCTTCCATCCAGCATCCAGTAAAGGTAAACTAAAAAAATAAAACCATCTACCATGAAGACAAAGTAAGTCTGCAGTACCTTTGGATTTGAAGTAAATCTTCAACATATAAATTGAAGGGCAGGTGCTTGAAGGTCTATCTAAAAGATGCCAAGGTGAAATAAACTTTCAGAGAAATGAGAAATGGCATGATTCCTTGCAATGGCATGTTAACTCTGAAGCATAGCGGTAGTTCAAAGGGCGTTAATGCTCTCGGTGTCACTATTCTTCCATTGCTGTGCGGGTAAAAATGAGACAAGCTGCATGCATATCTGTGAGTGGTCATGAATGAGGAGTGAATGGCTCACGTACCTTCTGAAGTACTGACAGAAAATCTTTTATTTGAAGTTTTTACTATATGTCATTTCCTAAATTATTATCAGCTCTATTTCTTAACCAGATCTGCTTTGTTCTTACAACTTGGTTTGGTTTGTCCCTGCATGCTTGAGGTAAGATGCTGATAACACATGAAGAGTAAATGTACACGCTGTTTTAATTAACAATTACTTACATTCTTTTTTTGCATCCAGTGTTTTATCTTGCCCTGTTCATCATCCACTGGATAAAAAGTACCTAAATATTTGCTATATGTAAGACGTATCAAATCACAGCTCAGTAGATACTGAACTAAGATATTCATCATTATGGCCTGGTCTTGTGGTGTGGGATTTCCACCCCTTTGGGGTGAGGACTGGGTTAAGTTGGGCTGTTGGATGTACTAAGCTGTGTAGAAACTGTCCCAGAATTATCTACACAGAGCTACTGAGAGAAACAAATCTAAGTTTGTTTTAAATGGATTAGTCAAACTTCACTAAATGCTTGTGTCAACATTCTCATTTGGAATTAAAGCAACCTTAATTCAGTTTCATTCACTTAGAAAATTGATTAACTGTATGGACAGAGCATTGCAAGCAATAATATCACCACAGCTTAATGAGTTACCATTCATCAGCCGACCGTCAATAACTTCTTGTCTATAAGCTCCCATTCCACCACAGTTGCAGGTTTTGCCTTGTAATTGTGAGGGGTTGACAGCCCACCCATGGCCGGGGCAAGCGGCTAAGCTGACAGGCAGTAATCTTTTCATCTCGATTGCCTCGAAATCATACCCCATCCTTCGGAAGTTTAGACAAGCCCTAAATTTGTTGAGCGCTCAGCTGTTGTACAAACAGCCCTTATTCACGTTCAGGACCACCACCAGGAAACAGGCGAACAGCATCCCTTATGAGAGAAGGAAAAACCCCTATTTGTACACCAGTTTATGGGTGAAGCCTCCACAAGCTATGTCACGGGACGGGGAGGGCCAGGGAAGAGGGCCTGTTGGCATTTCCTTTCTTAGCAGTACTACTCCACAGAAAGCCGGCGTGCTCTTGTGCCATTTTTGGACAGTATATACTGTCCCAAGGTAGTTGGTACAGAGGTACACCCATCTAGGTAGCAATCTAGCTTTGCCAACACGGTACTTACCGTGGGCAGATCTACCTTACTGAGCATCACACCTCAGGCTGTGCTTTGTGTTGCAGTCAGCTGCCCCAGATGCAAGGGAGCTGGCGTTAACGCTCACCGAGCAGTTGCTCACCTCCGTGAGCGCAGACAAGACGTACTTTAAGCAATGCTAAAATCAATGCAGGCGACCAAGGTAGATACAACTGCAATTTCAGTTTTTCCATAATTATTTACAATAAGCATTCCCATAATTTAAAAACTCTACAAAGTTGACTATACAATGAAACAACTGTTCTTGAATTATACAGTTTAAACTAATTATGAGCCCCAGTGAAGGAAGTAAGATGAACAAGTGAAAAGTAAGCACTCTGCAGGGCTTTTAGAATTGTTGTAAACTTTGGAAAATTGGGCCCACTGTGTCTATTACCCACTTTATAACAGTCATAACTAGATTGTTTTGTTTGTTACACTGCTGGATACTCTCATGGATCTTAAAGCCTTGCCAATTGTTTTATTTATTGGTAATTTTGTTGAATGCCATGGTAAAATGAAATAATTGGACTTTGTTTATAGTGCCAAATATGTTTTCCTGAATGACTGTTTTCAGCAGCCAGTGCAGTTAAGTAAACCCACGGACCATATACCACAGAGAGATTTAAGACTGCTATTCGTTATTTGCTTCCTGCATTATCTTCAGATTTAAATCAAGCACAACTGGTTTGCAAATTTCGAAGAAGCTTTTCACTACTTTCTATTGTACTCGTACTGAGACAGACCCCTGGTATGGAGTTTTCTCCTCCCTGCGGTCATCCAAACTCACCCAAATACCCACCTATGCTTGGCACAGGCTCTCTAATACAAGCGCAAGCAAAGTCTTTGGGGAAGGCGGTGTGGGGTTTGGAAATACATGTTTGAACAACACTAGACTGCCCAATTAGAAGATGCTTGGTCAATTAGAAGATGCTTGGTCAATCTCTAGGGATTAACCTCTCTTTTTGCTTCAAGTGGTAATGTCCAGCTTCAGATATCTTGAAGAGATCTGATTTTCGGAGATTGCTAGTATCTAATGTACACCAAGTCCCTCTGAAGTCACTGAACTAAAATGGTGTATTTGAGCACAAACACACCCTTTTGCCACTCTTTCCCAGACTTTTTGGAAACATAAGGAAGAAACCAATTCAGGAAATGTATATTCTGAAGAAAAAAGGGTATTCCTGGGTCAGCAAGAAGCAGACATACAAAATCATATTCCCACATGCAAAAGATACTCAATACAGAGAAAGACCTAAAACCCAAGAATAATATGACACAGAGTAGCCAGTGTGGTGGAGCCTTAGGAGATGTAAAAGGCACATGAGGAAGAGAAGCAACACCGTAGGTTGTGGTAGAAGCAAGGTCACTAGTGTTTTAGTTAGATAAAAATGACAGAATGTATTGCATCTTAGTAAAGCCATCATAGGCTTTTTGTTGTTGTTGTTTAAATCATCCAGCTCTCCTGTTATCAAGTAAAAAAAGGTTCCTAGTTAGGCTGTATGAAGTTTATCATTTCAAATGAAAACATTTCAGTAAATCACCTTTTTCCACCCTTCTGTCTTCCCCAGAACTCACCAAACAAAAAAACATAACCAAGGGGGGTGGGGGAGGGGAATGAATAAAAAAATATAATATCTGCTAATCTGTTCCTTTATGTGTTGCTTTAAAATAGCCATTGTGGGGTCCTTGCCATTAGCTGTGGCAGGCATATAATTGTGGAAAATTTTAAAGGTCCCATCTGGCTCCCCAATACATTTATTCTAATTGTGAAAGAGCAGGGATATTCTTGCCTCTCATTAGTATAAGCTTACTTGCCTTAGTTTCTTTCTCGTAACAACATAGGTCAAAGAGGAGACACCTTAATGAGAATCTTGGTAGCATAAACAGGAAATCTGGTTCATTTTCTTATCTTCATTTGCAACTCAAAACTTCATGCCCAAAATGAAAACACTAATTTTCTTTAACTCATTTTTTTGCTTTGTCTTTCTCTTGGGCCTTTATCTATTACGCAGGGCAATTATAGGATGTATTTTCCTCATAAGTATTAATATTCCCATTTATGAATTAATTTACCAGCATAGGAGCAAGGAACTAAAGGACAATATAATTTTAATTCCTTGGTTTTATCTCTGGAAACAGTTGTTTTCACTTCTTCAACCCACAAATTAAATGGAAAGGAAGAATTACATAGAGTCAAAGCTATTTAAAGTTGAGATGATCAAAAAGAAAAGAGCAGGAAACTTCAGCTTTCTGTCAACACATATTTTATATGCATCGCCTTCATATAGTCATACGGAGGCCAAAGATAACAATTAGCCGTATTTTCCCTATATGTTGGGAAAGCAGAAAAGGTAACACTGCTCCAAGCTTGTCATTTTATTTCTTGCACACAGAAAAGCACGCACATTTAGGAGGTGTTCATTCATGGTGCTGTACAACTGCTAAGCTATGTATATGGGAGAAATAGGAATAAAATGAAATAATCCCTGTTTCATTTTACTTATGATGCAATTCAACACGCATTTCTTGGCTAGCGAAAACTGGCACTGGAAACAGAGTGATCTATTGTATCAGCTGGGAACTGGGTAAGGGCGTTCAAGTTGAAGCTGGAAGACTTGGCCACGGTTAGCTGGGTGAGGTGCCTTGCTCCTCACCCCACATGGCACGGCTTGGAGCTCAGCTGCTCAGGACTAACTGACGTTTAAATGAAGCACTGCCCTGTCTCGAGTTCATCCACTAATTCTCAGTCCCAGTGTAGCATTGGTTTTAATTGTATGTTGTCATAAGCAGCAGATTGAGTTAGTGAAGCTCACAAGCTCTTGCACAATCCTTCTCTTCAGCTCAGGGGTTATTTCCACAGGAGGGCTGCTCTCCTTCAAACTCAGCAAACACAAGAGGAGTTCTTTAATGAAAACTAACTCTCCTGTGAGGGCATGCCAGAATATGTTGCCTATTGTGCAAAAAGGTTTAATGCAACTATTTTCTTATGCTTCTTATGCCTTTGTTGATACTGGGATCTGAAACAGTTAAAGTAATATAGATCAAGTTGTTGCATATTTATTACCCAATGTAGAATATCTGGTTGAGGTTTTTTTGAGAAAAATGCTGAAGGTGGGAGAATTTAATCTGCTAGCATCTAGGGAATCTGAAGGTTCATGAACAGGATTGCACACATGTTCCTCCGTTGCGTTGCATTTCTGTTTAATTGATTGAGAATACTTTAAACACAGCCTGTTAGTTCCAGAAAGCTTATCTGAGGAAGATCAGGCATGCTATTTAAGCCACTTTCTAAAGCAAGCATCTCAAGTGAAAGGTTAGCAAGTGGCCAAAACCAGCAGCTGTGAATGCCCTAGCTTCAGAAAATCAAATCAGGATCCAAACATTACGATTAAAGCCGATCTCTTCACAACAGATATGTTTACAGATACATCTATTTTAGTTTGTGGAATACAAAGTACCTAACTATGTAAAACTGTCTTTTCCTCATTATATACATTGACTTGGCAGTAACTGCAAAACTGAGTATGTCTGTGTGTGCTACATTTCTTTCAGTTTGTTAGGATCAAACTAACTCATGTTTTTAAACATATATTTTCTGCGTGCCTCATAATCATAATACGTGCTACGAAAAGTCAAACCTGAAGGTGGCCTATGGTTTGACACAGGAGAATGTAAAATTTTGCATGAAAAGTATTCATTTTTCCTCCTTTCTGATGCAATAATTGTCTTTTAATACTCTCATTTGGATATTTAAAATAAATGTCTTCCCAATCAAACTGCAATTTAATTGAATTGAAATTAAATGCTAAATACAACAGCTATAGGTTTTTAATATGCTCCTTCAAATCACTGACCTTTAGCATAAAAGTAAGTTACTATCACTTTTGGGAATGGGATCATCCCATGAAATCAAGTGGCAAAACCATACCAAAGTCACTTTTTCTCTGGCATTTAATTGAAGAGCTAAGTACACAATCAGTACATGCATTTTCATAAAGCTACTCGGGGGATGATATGTGAAAATAATTTATGTCTGCTTTATGCAAGGTCATTAGCGCTCATACAGAACACCAATAATGACACTAAACCATCTCATTTACTTATCATGTTTGTATAACATAGTATTTTTGGTGAAAAAAAAAGAATTTAATGGCAAAGGCTGTGTCTTTTGAAATAGCGTATTTAAAGGTTGCTGATGTTTTGATGGAATTATATTTTGTGGGATGTTTAGTTTGCATGTGAATTGCATAAAAATAGACTCATCTAAGTCAAATTTCTGTACAATTTTAAGCAAATTTTAGCTTTAGAAAAAACCAGCTGTAGCCATTAAGTGAAACAGCTGTGTACTGTAAGAGTTAGTTTTGCTCCACGAGGATGACTTGTCTGTGTGTGTATTCTTTGCTTTTGGACGGCTACATTCTTTATGGATGATTAGAGCCTGCAGCTGAAACACAGACTTTATCATGCATACCTTTACAAATACACAATAAGAACCAGACTTTGCCCAGGAAGATTGCAGTCTAGGTAGATAAACAAGATGAAATCTTAAAGTAAAGGCAGAATAATCTCATCCTAAAACATGAAGAAGTAGAACTGATACAGGACTTGGTACAAAAGCTTTAATTTGGCCAAATAGAAATGGTTAATGTATTTAGTTTGATTTAAAAATCCCTGGGAGCTTTAAATTCTCTTTTGGCACATAGCCATCACTGCCCCAAGCAATGCAGCGGTTTCCTTCTCCTTATGCCAAGTTGGAAAAGCAAAGCAAAGCGTTCCTTGCTTGAGTCACCTAACCTGAGCAGTTCACGCTGCTCATTCCATCCCTTTCCCTACTGACAGCTTTAAAAAAAAAGTAGTTGAATTGGTTTATTTTTAAAATAATGCAGCTAATACTTTCATAATAATCTAGCCTTTAGGGTACTCAGTAAGAAACCTCTGTGCAGCACTCTCCTGATATCCACGCCATTCACAAACTAGATTAATGTCGTATCCTTTGCATAGGAAGAGGGAATCAAAATGCATTTTCTATCTGTCCTGCTGAACTTGTGACTCTCGCTGGGTTAGATTCTTCTTAATTTGGGTCCTATTGGATATCTCTCTTGGTTACACTCATCATCATTTGTATTTATTTTTTTAACAAAAGAGGTAGCGTAATGCCATGTGTTACACTGCCTGTGCATGGGGCATTTTCTTCAGTCAAATCTCCCTTGGACCGCTGCGCTCTCGGACCCACACACATGGTGGAACATCCTTCTCCCACAAAACCTCGTGTTAGCCTGTCGGAAATGCCAAGTACAGAGCGTTTGTGGTAGGCATTCGCTGGGGCTGTCTTACCCACGTTGTACTGGCCATAAAAAGACATAATCTGCTAGTGAGATCCATACGGTGTAGGTAATAGTCATGCTGTTAATATGCAAGGCTCTGCATCTTCTTATGCATTATCTCAGCCCTTTTCTTACAAGCACGCACATCCTTCACTACCTGCCAGCTGTATCCACTCATCCGCTCTTCCTCAAGACTATCCCTATTCACTGATTAAGATAAAATTTTGTGGACAAAAGCGGCAAAGCAGTATCTCACATGCTGTTTATTGTTAAGGGGATATTTAATAGCTTTTAAATTCATTTAAGAAAATGGGAGCAGTGAGTCACATGTAATTATTCCCAGATAGATCATTAATTACTCGATAAAGTTTTTACATAATGCTGCCTTTTGCTTTTTTGCCATAATGATAGGTTATTTCTCATTTATCTCAGTTTGCTTGTCAGTTATTCCAGTTCCCTTTCATCCCCTATCTGTGATATGTATGTAAATATTGCAGATTGAGATTGATAAAGGTTTAAAAAAAGGCTGTTACTTTATTGAATTACAGAACAGTTTATGAGAAACTCATTTGATTATTGTGTCAGAATGGTATCACTTGCAGGAATACAAATATGGCTGTTTTGGTACCTAAACAGGAACTGCATTTTTCATAGGTTTGTAATTCAGCTTTAGAAATTTGAGTTTGTTTCAGAATGCTGAACAAGGATACCAATACAAAAATCACATCTGAAACTAAAATTGCTCTTTAAAAAAAGTTCACCTGGTTACATTAGGCTTTTCTTCATTTAAGTACAACTTTAGATGAAGTCCTTAGGACTTTAAACATGCATTAAAAAGAAAGAGTGAGGTTACAGGTGCATTTGAACTATATGTTCTTTAAGAACAATCAGTATATAGGCTCCAGCAAATTAATGAGATGGATGTGCCCACTTAAGAGGACATGTAGATTGATGTCTTTTTCTCCTTTGTCTCTTTTGAGACCCAACCTTAAGGGTTCAGAAGGAAGTAGAAACATGAGAGGCTGAAACTCAAGGAAAAGTCATTAGTTCTCCCCTGGTTTTATCAGTTTGTTAATTTTCCTGTTGAACCGGTTGGGATATCCCATGGGAATGAGTCTCTTTGGTGCTGCTTAATCTACCACCTGCTGTATCTTCAAACGTTCCTCCCAACGTAAGTTAGAGAGTGACAACAGCACAGAGGAGGCACACCGGAGTACCACTTCCTCAGAGATTACATTTGATGGGAGGTATCCCGTAGCTGGATTGCCTTTGGAATTCAAATGCAATCAGAATTATCTGTGCTAATGTCTTCCAAACACCAGACTGACACACGTAGGCGTGTACGTTTTATACAAATTAAAATAGCGTCAGGTAGTCAGACGGCTGACAATGCGATGGCCCTTTGCAGCCAGCACATAGCGTCTTACTCCCAGCACTCTGGGGTGCCCAGATGATTTAAGTGTCTGACTGGGCACAGCTCCCCAGCAACACCTATAGAAAATCCGAAACAGAACAGTGATAAGTTGCTCAGTAGCAGCTGGTGAACTCTGGGAATAAATTTATCCTCCTCCATAAACACTTGGACATGTATGAGTGCAAGCTGCATTCCTTCTCTGATACACCCAGTGCTGCTCTGAGGTTATTACTACGTTATTATTATTATCCTGCCAACTAAAACACATCTAGCTAAAATGTTTTAGATTAGCTTTCCTGTTCCGCATTATAGTCTTTATTTCTCCATAAATAAACAAAAATAAAAGAACTACCGTGGGGAAGTGCACAGAGCTGAACTCAAGCATCTTTACTATGCTTGAGTCCTAACTGCTCCCAGTATCCCAAAGATCTGTGTCCTTCCCCCTACGGCAGCTGATCGTTCTAGCCATACCATGAGGGATACGTTGCTGTTTCAGTAATCATTTCCAAGTGTCTTTCTTCCAAGAAGACAGGAAGGATCATCTGTCGTGTGAACTGATAACACGACAATCATGCTTGTTCCAGTATTGCCCTACATCTGCTGTCAATTACTCTGCAGCTAGCTTAGTGTAAAGCTTAGTGGGATGTACGTCAGTAGCAAGTCTTAAAACTGTCTGCAAAAGCTAAACAAAGCTTAACAAAATTAAACATTTGAAAAGATGCCCAGTCATTGTCACCGATAACCAAGCACAGCTGTCTGTCCAAGCTTCAGGCATCAAAGGACTGAACTTAAAGTCCAAGTAGACACAACTCACTGTTACAGCACCTTCCAGTTGGAGAGATAAAGAAGGCTTTGGGACTAGGCTCAACTATTAATGTCTTAGTCTTGGTTGTAGCACCTTTGCAATCTTCATTTAAAAGTAGCTGTCTGCTTCTCACTGGTTGTTTTCAATGCCTGAATTATTGAGTAGATACCATGATACTGTGGGATTTATAACATTTGCAAATGTCTTGGCCAAAACGAAGATTCTGAAATTCAGATGCAAAGCCCACTCCTCCTGTAGCACGGGTGTATGGCAGAAACGTCTATTTATATTGCCCATATAAATGGAATGCAGGATCAGCCTTAGATAATGAACCTAGAAATACTTGTTTGCATCACCAACGTTCATAACCTGAGGACCACAGACAGTGAAGTGGGAATTAGTTCAGACCTCCAACCGAATCCTAAATTTATATTCTAGCCTGGGGAGTTAATGCAAATACACCTCACTAGGCGATCAAAGATAAGGCATATTTCACATTTTCTGGTCAAGTTAATATTATTTTGAAAAATAATGAAAACAGAATCTGTCTCACCAGGGCTTGATGAAGTAAGAAGCCAGCTCTGGGAGGTGATCTGCTTAGGCTGTGGCACTGGTGATGTTAGCCCTGCCCTACACAAATTACATTTATATCAATCACAGACATAATCTCTGATGTAGTGCAGTGCGGTCATAAAATACACTGACTGGAAGCATCTGAGTTTCTAGACTCTTTGATACTTTCTTCAGGTCCTCATGGGACACGTGTGCTCCCCAGAGCCTGATGTGAAGGTGTTTGAAGTCTATGGAAATCCTTCTGTTGACTTCATACAGCTTTGGACTTGGCTTCTAAGGCTGTGGGTGTGGAAATGTGCTTCATCTCTCTGGATCAATGTCATCAGCTTTCCTTGTCTTTTACGGACAAGCTCTGTTTTTAGGGAAATGCGGTACGATATCAAAAGGCCAGAAACAGAACAAACTTCCTCCCCCATTACTTCAGTACAACTCAGAAACCTGTTGCTTTGGAGCAATGGGCTACTACTTTGAGTTTTAGCGTCTTGGCTGGGTTTTAAGGATACTGATTGCTGTAGGATTTTAATGACATTCCCCAGATCTGATCCAGGCCCACCAAGCCCCTTCCCACAGGACAGTGATGCTCAGTCAGATGGAAAGAACCTCAGCAACCACTGACCTGGAATAAATCAAACCAGTAGCCCTGAGATAAAACACCTTTTCCAGTTCCCAGCCCACAATCAATCCATGGGTTTAATACTGTTATACTTAATATGTGAAACTTCACAGCTGATTAGCAGAACGTGCTTGTAAGAAGAGCAGAACTTCCCAAAATCATATTTATGGAAGTTTTATAACAGCCCTCTTGTGCACTAAATGATATGTGGTACATGTGTTCCTCTGTATGGGGAAATTCTTACGTATTTCATGTTAATGACCGCAATACAGTTAATAACAATTTATATCAAATTTCATTTTAAATGTACTAAATATGCTATCATTTTTTTACATATATTTTGGAAATATTCTAGGGTCCAAACATTTTATTGTAATAGTATATCTGTCAGTTTATGAAACGAGCTGGTTTAGGGCTAATTCAGTACACAGGAAAGTTAATGTAAATACTTCAATTGATTTCAACACGGTAACTATTTCATTTTGAGGTCTGCTGTCTTAGCATCAAAGGTTTAGGACATAAAGTATATTTTTGGATTAAATCTATTTAAAACACGTACATTAAAATCTTTTATGTTCACAGATTCACAGACTGGTCGGGTTTGGAAGAGACCTCTAGAGATCATGTAGTCCAACCCCCTTGCTAGAGCAGGATCACTTAGAGCAGGATGGCGTCCAGGTGGGGTTTCAATATCTCCAGAGAAGGAGACTCCATAACCTCTCTGGGCAGCCTGTCCCAGTGCTTGGTCACCCTCAGGGTGAAGTTTTTCCTCATGTTCAGATGGAACTTCCTGTGTTAACTGTTAAAATTCTAGGGAGCTAGAGGTAACTGTCCCATTACACCTTATTAATTACAGTACCTTGATTTGCAGTATTGGGGTTTTGTATAACAGTGAGGTTATTCCAGATGTGGTTTTATGGGGCCACCAGCTTGCTGTTAGGTGTGCTGCACCTCTGGAGCAGCAAAGAGCGTGCAATCACAAGGCTGTTGGGGGGACAGCATTCCCTGGGAACACGGGAATTCCTTGAGGCTTCAGGTTACTATTTCTGCCTTCTTCAGCTTTCCATTCTACCCATTCTTCATACTATTTATCCCCATACTGAAGACATTTTTTATAGGATGGGACAAGGAGGACAGAAAATAACCTTGTGGTGACCAGTAGCAGTTAAGTTTGAAGTGGATGCTTTCACTTTAAAAAGGAATTACTCGCTTCCTTTGTGGCAAAGCATTTACAGCCCACATAAAGCGACCCCCTCCCGATGGCAGAGCTCTAATTGCATATATTTGCATGGAGTTGAGCATGTACGTGTGCAAGGTTTGATGGAAGTAAACGAGCAAGAACTATAATCAAGTGGTGTACAAATATAAATGAATTAATCAGTTCATAACTGTGATTTTAACCTTATGGTCTTTGGTTTAATAATGCTGAACTTGGAATTCAAGCTTTACATGTACATCGTCATTTATCCTCCTGGAGCAGTAGGCGCGTGTGCTGTAACTTTAGAAGATTAAGAACCATCTTGTTTATCTTATAGCTCATTTCACAGCTTGCTGCCTTTATACCTGAAGATTCATCTTCGGGTTTTTTAGGGGGTTTTTGCCCTTTCCATTCACTTAAGAAAAATTTCTTTAAATAAAAAAAAAAGGCCCTTGAATGGTTTTACCCCATGCTGATTGCTTTTGCTTAATGGCCTGTTTTCTGCAATTTAAAAAAACCACAACTTTGAACATAATAATGGCATTTGCTATATGCTTGGGACTGGAAGAAAATTATAGGCCTGAGCTATTTTAATGTAGCTATCTTTTCTTTTGATTCATTTCTGAAAAAGAAGCAAGGGACTATATTTACCACTGTCAATAACATTTGATTTTTTTATTTATTATATGTCATGGTATGTGGTGACTAAAACTTACATTCCAGTTTTAACAGGAGGAGTATTATGATATAAAATATTTTTCATTGTAATAATAATGGTTCATGCGTTGGAAAACCTCCCTGTGTGGCATGACTCTTTATAAATAGCTGAAAACTATTTGATACATATTTGTTAAATCTTTTTACTTCTGTTTTTGTTTTTACTTTATTAGTCATTCAGGATCAGGTTTGTTGCTTGTTTCTCTGTCACCACCTAGACAAGATGCTAGTAGGAAATGAAAGAAAAGGCTACTTTATTTTTGGAACCTACACGTAAAGGTAAAGCTTATTTACACTTTACTGCTGGAGATTAAAATTTTAGTTTTGGAACTTTCTGGCCCACATTCTCCAATACCAGGCAACCTGAGCTTGGCATAAGTCCAAAGAGGGAAGAGCAAATACGGGTTACAGCTACCTGGAACATCCCCTCGGATCTCAGGGTGGTCTTGGTGACGGTGGAAAACAGGACAGCACCCACGAGCTGCTTTCACATCACCTGAATGCACCCTCAGACTCAGCTTTCTGTCCAGAGGAGCTCCAAATAATTTTCCATTTCAGCACTTTATAAATAAGTACGTAGCTGTAGGGATCCACAGACCAAAAGTCTCTGTAATAGCTACCAGTGTCATTTTTAAAGGCAGGCGGTGATTTCATTTAGCAGTAACAGTAGTGATGCTTTCAAAATAGGTGGCTTATACACGGAATGGTTTGCCCAATTGGATGACTATAGGAAGGTCAGGCTTTCAACAAAGATGGCAGGAAAATAGTTGAAAATTTTTCACAAGGTTTTCACAATTATTTTTACAATTAACTTTCATAAAATGTTGAATGATTTGGTCCTGAAGGAGGAAAAGGAGGGGACCTCCTGGAGGGCTGAAGGAGCAGGTCAAACCAGAAACTCACTGAAGTTCAGGCAAAGGATGAGCGTGTGGAGCCCATGAGGAGAACCTGGGATGCAGGCTGGCTGTAAAGGAAGCACTGCTTCTGTTTTAGAGGAGGATGCAGGGGGTGACCTGTTATTAATCTCTAGCCCTCAGGCTGCTGGCTCTAACACTAAATTAGACCTTTTAAAATAAATGAGTTCAATGTTAGATACTAGCTGGGGGTTTTTTGTTGGGCTTTTTAAATTTGTCAGTCTTGAAACTCCTCCAAACCTCAGTATTTACAACCTACTAATAATGCGACAATATATGTATTTTTATTAGACTTTCTATTGAACACTAGTCTAATACCTTTGCTTTCTTTATTTATGATGAGATTGTTTCCAGCTACTGTTAATTTATTTTACACAGCCCATGATGTAATCGTTAAGCAGTTGTAATGAAGATTGAAGGTTTAATAATGCCAAGTGTTACAAATTTCTATTTAATCATTCCTAAATCGATTAGTTACTTTCACCCAAATGCCGTGCCATTGAAACAGAGAGAGCTAAAGATACAAACTGCTGTGGCCAATGTTTGATAAATGTTATTTTGGTGCAGTGGTAATTGAGTTATTGAATTTACTCATCTTCCAAATGATGTTTGCATTGTCTCAGCCATATGTGTTTAGGGCCAGGGGAAGGTCATTAGGAGCTTCAGACCGGGGGCATGTTTGGGTTAAAGTGATTTTGAACAGCCAGTGTTGAGGTTAGTCAATTAAAAGAAATAGCACAGAGAGATGCTACAGAAGGGCATGTTCTAGGCTGGTCAGTAGGGAGGTCCCAAAGGCCTGTTTAAAATAGTCTAAAGATTCTGTAAGTAAATGTCTACTCCTAGCCCCAGGCTCTTTAGCCACTGACAAATTGCTGTGTAAGATGCTCTTCGCTTAAAACAGGTTTCAGCTATAAAGAAATGTCACAGTTCTATGGCTACATAGAGGACAAGCCTATACAGGTCAAGGTAAAACGTTGAACGATAATAACTTTTGCGTATATAAACGCACCCTTAAATGAACTTCCTTAAGGGAAGACGAGGGCTGCAGGTGAGACACAGAAAAGGTACCCAGGCTGCTGAGGGCACAGCAAATTCTGCACCTGCGTTTGGTGGCAGGGGACATCCTGGGCTGGTGCGGTGGCTCATCCTGGCTCATCACCACTGAGCCCTGCATAAAGATCTGCTCCATATTCAGGGGATTACTAGTTTGATATGATTAAGCTGTTTCAGAGCCACAGTTCAATAGATAATATATTTATATCTACCTCCTGAACAAGTGCTTTGTTCTCCCAAGGAGTGCGTCATTTCTATTTGAGACTGCGTGCTGATGACCGCATCTCTGTGGTGATCAGCTTCCCCTGAAACGGGGGGGAAGATTCTCCTCAGAATGAGCCAGCTCCTCTCCGGAGTGACCAAGCACCAGCGCCAGTAGAGTTTCACCCAACCCACAATTGCTGCTGCATTTCCAATTAAAAACAAAGGAGCTTTGTCATTTGTCAGGTGTTTATGAATAATTAGACTGCTAGAACTAGGGAAGAGTAAGAAGCAGGAGAAGCCCTCCATGTTTCTGCATTCTTGCATTAATTACAAAGATTTTCAGGAGACCTGATATCCTCTACTACTCTGAACAGAGTCACAGGGAAGAGCAAAGTCCTCCTTGAAGTGAAAAATGGGCCCACTTTATTTTTAATACTTGGCTAGTTGCTGTATATAGAGACCATTTTTTAGTTCTAAAGCGTTGGAGAGATGCTCATGTTCTCTAATATTTCTGTTACGCAATTCTTTAAAAACCTGTAGTTTCATAAATACACTGTTTTGTATTTGATTTCTGTCCTCTAAACACTATTTAAATCAGAAGTAATAATTTCTAATCCTGTAAAATGCCCAAAGCTTAAATCAATAAACATTTGACGAATATATTCTGTTTGGCTGATAAATGATAATTGTGGGAGTGCCTGGCAGCTTTTGTGGTTAAACCTTTGCTTTTATACAATTAAACGGCCCACTCTTTCAAACGCTGGACACACTCTTAATGATAATTGCACAAGGAATCGGAGAGCTTACTGGGGACAAGTGAAACAAAGACCTTTCTCCTGGTGCCTGTAAATGATCCGCTGGAAAGCCAGGGTGGTTGGGCTCTGCATGCTGGTTCCTGGGGGCCTCAGGACCCTGTGCCCAGGTCCCATGCCATTTTTTGGGTCACCACTCATGTTGTGTCTGAAGCATCCCCTCTGCTTGCCCTGCCCTGCCCCGCAGCCGTCCTTCGCCACTCCGTCACCTCCGCTGCTGCCGTTGCCTCTGCCCTGGCCATCAAGTCTCCAGCTGCCCCGAGGCCAGGCGAGCGTTCCCGTGGCAAAGCCGTGCTCCTGTCTCAGGGGGACACGTAAAACTGGCCAGGACACAGCTGTACCCCGCGGTACCATAATGACAGTGGAATCCTCCATGGTCATTCATGGTCAGTTTACATCATTTTATGAGATCTGAGCCCACTAAAGCGACTGTATGATCACTGTGATAATACACAGACCGTAGGATAGCCTCCTGGACGCATTATGCGTGACCTGTGAATGTATCTCGGTCATGCCTCAACACCAAAACCCATCCCCCGTCCATCTATTGTCCATTCCTTCTGGCCCTCCCTATAATCTTCCTCAGATCCAGCAAAGCTTCTCCAAGTATAGACATACATCCAGTTTCTTCCTCCCCAGTCTACCCTGTCCTAGAAACTGCACCTCCAATAAATCAAAGCTGGTTTGTGCATTGTACAGTTTCAAAAAGAGAGGGGTCATTACCCGCAGAATGGTATTCTGGCCCGCAGTTTGTAGCTGCTGAGTCATTTTCAGTCTCTGCAGTTGCTCTACCATATGCTAAATTTGTAAAATCTTGTTCACATTTCTCCCCCCCCTCTTCACCACAGAACAGCTCTTTAGGGGAGAAACATGGAGCTGACAATTACACTGCTTCCCGCTGTGAATAAACTGTAGGACATCTCTAGCCATCAGGCTTTACAGGGAGACTTAAGAAGTACCTTTAGCTTTTCTTCCCTGTGTTGATGAAGTTACAAAGTGAGGCACAAGCGGTTTGACTGTAAGATTAGAAATCAGCCAGGAAAACTGATCCTGTTTTCATGTACTGCGGTTCCTTTATGTCGACTCCTGCATCACTCAGGCAGAAGTGATGGGGAAAAAAAGTGGGAGAAAATGAAACTAATTATTTTTATCTTTAATGATCACTGGCAAAATAAACAGAGCATTTAGAGATTCTGGCCTATATGAGATTGTGCGTATTTATTTTCTGTATTATTCTAGCCACAGTGTCACCCAGGACCACATCTCACATGACAAGGAGCAATTAAAGGAAAATGTGTCCAGGCTATGCCCCTGCCAAACTGAATCATGACCCTTCTTTTGGCAGCCTCATGCATGAATCCCTCCCCCCTTGGGGAACACCAGGCAGTAGCTGATTTGCCAACTGACACGATACATACATTTTTTTTTTATGCATGTATGTCATGTTAGTGACATTACGCACTCGTTGAGAACAGAGCTTATATCTCAGCATAATGCGCTATTTTTAACGTCACTTAGATATTCAGAGATTAACGGTAAGGTCCAAGGAGAGAGGCAGTGTCTCTTCATAGGCTGTTTGCTTTGTTCCAAATCAAAATTCACAGCCATTTGATTTTAAAATACACTGTACAACATACATAGATATAAGTGTATTAAATTACCTAGTTTGAATATAAACAGCTGCGGATATAGTAGCTGAGAGCACCTGGGGAGTTGTATACTACCAACATAGGATTTTCTGTACAATTTATTCAATTAAAGTGTGAAATGTGTCTAAAAGAGTTATTTGAAGGGTTTTTGTTCTCCTGCACAATTTCTGCCTCCCACTCCCTTCTTTCTTTTGTGCCGAAGTCCCAGAACACAGCTCAGAAAGGGAATAATGAAGTAAGAAGTATCTAGGAAGGACAGGCAGCTGCGCAGCAATGCAAGCTTAGCAACATCACTCCCAGTATTTCTGGTTCATAGAGGAGATTGGAATAACTGTCCTATATATTTAACATAAAGCTATTCATTAGAATTCAACTTGTTTATATTTCCTCCACAGCAAATATTTTGGTTTTATTCCCAATAAAGACATCCCACTAGCTACAAAAACATTGCAATGACTTATGGACCAAAGCAAAAGAAACATAGCAAGAAACTATACAGAATCACATCTAATCCATGTAAGCGTGTATTGAATTTATCTAGATGTAGCTACAGCTCAGCTTATTCCAGCTGCCTGATCAGCTTGGCAACAGCATTCATACAACACCTGGACTGGGCTTTTGTTGCCTTGACACACAAGTTTATTGGCATTTTAGGCTCTGTGGAGTATCTGTACTGGCCTCCAGATACTGCTTCAGAGGGTTACCAGTCCTCCTAAGTCCTGCATCCTATCTGCCAGCCGTGTTGATGTCTTAAGGCATCTTAGATGGCACTGGGTATCTCTATCTGCCTTTCCACAAATGCATCCTGCCCTTACAGATTAAAAGTGAAGTTGCTGACTTTACTTCTACTCTGGAGAAAACACAGAATGTGCCATTTACTTGAGAAGAAAAGGCACAGAAATGAAGGCAAGGGAACAAAACCTCCAGATTTCCATCTTGAGAACATAGCTCAGTCAACACTCTAAGTCCTTTATTTCTGCAGACCAACCATACAAGCCAGAATCCGAACACCCAAAGTGAAAGTACAGAGTAGACGCAACTGATAAACACCAGAAGGTAAAACATGATCCAAGTACTATATCCACGAAACCTAGCCTCCTTTTAATTTCCAGAAAATAGAGAAGTCAGAAAAAATTCTAGAATTTCAGACATTTGCCAGAATTGTATTTTTCATTTGCTTGGTGCTACATACTCTGTACACCCGGAGAGAGAAAGAATTGTTCTGTCCTCACAGGCTTCTGGTGGTTTCAGGAGGAGGAATACCTCCGCTGTGCGTTCATTCCTCCAGCTGCTGCTTATATGAGGAAGGATTTCCCATGCCTGCTTTTTTGCTTTGATGATGTGTATTTTCCACGTCTCAACAAATATTTCTGTAACTGCTCATAGCCTTTCTGTAGCATAACTACTACAACAGCGACATGATTCCTGGTCATTGAACGTGGTTCCGAGCTGCAATGTAAGCACTCGGATCGTCAGCAGACCCGGGGAGGGGTCCTGGGTTATTTCAGAGCGGTGACACTTGATGGAAGGGGTAGAAATGTTTCTTCTATTCAATATAAGTTGATTTCTGCAAGGGTGATGGTATAGATGAGGACTTTGCAGGATAAACTTCTCACTCAAAGTTGAACAGTTTTTCAGAGCCAGCGTGTAATTCAGAGACATTCAGTACAAGCAGTTGTTCAATTTCTCGTATCTTGGAGTGCCAACATTTTTAATAAAATTAACAAATAGGCACCTCATGGCAAGCGGGGTGAAATTTCTTTTCTTTCTTTCTTTTATAATTAGACTTCAGACAATGTTATATTATGGAGTTAAGGGAAAGGAACTTTGCCTCAAATTTCAAAGTGGTGAATCTCAGTTTAATTCTGCTAATGGCAGTTAACACAGATGGCTAAAAAGAGTAATTATCTTCTTTAGCTTTCTGCCACCTGCCACAAATCAACTGTTTTCTTTAATTGCTCAAAATTACTCTTAATCACACAAAACAGATACTTAAATCCTAGTCACATATTGCAACTCAAGAGCAAGATTTTAATGACTGAAGAAATTGCCACCCTGACCAAGAGTCCAGTGCTGGCTGTGTGCTGTGACGGTGGAAAGGATTAAATCCTTTCTCTTCCAGGTAGGAACAAAGTTTGCAGGCTAATCATACAAGTCCTGTAGTCCTATCCAAGTGATTACCAGAGCAACCAAATGGCTATATCTGCAGCAGCAGGGGGAAAAAAAAAAATCACACAATTTCTTCCTGTTGATAGGCCTTTCTCTAACAAATGGTCAGTTTGAAAAGCCACGCAATCAAATCGACGGATCTTAAAAATGACTTAATGGAGAACTTAAGAATGTAACATTAACTATACTTGAGTGATGAGTCAAAGCTCTTCTAGGTTCCTGGAGACATTTTAAGAGATAATTATCCCATTTCCATGGGGGCATCATTTTGAATTAAGTTGATATTAGGCATTTAAGAATCCTAACGTGACACTTTTAGAAGTTTCTGGCTATGTTATACTTTATAACGGCAATTCTTACCCCACACCGTTCTGGTGATGTGTTTGTTGGAAGAACAGAAAGTCTTCCCTTTCTTCTTTACTACTGTTTTTGATGTCTGAACTAAAAACCAACAAGTTCTTCTTCTGCAGAAGAACTCAGAAGCCATCTCTTTAATTCTGCCTACTCAATCGCCACACTAAACTGAAAAAACACTAATGCAAATCCTGAGGTTTAGATAGATCTCTGTGCCTAAGAGAAAGGAAAAAGCACAAAACTTACTGTTCCATGAATTACAAAGTCAGAAAACAAAACCAAAAGCAAAATCTCAGTAGAAAATCATCTATGGTAGAAGAGATCTGTACTGTGTGTATTACACCTTTTCAAGAACACATATTGTTTTTAAAAAGTTACTCCATGACTTTGAAAGTAGATAAACTCATGAATACTGCAGTTTAGCATCTTTTTGCTGTTACAGCTTTGTATTTTTCCATGTGTGAATGGGCAGGGGGAAAGGAAAATCACTTAGAAGGAAAGACCTAGAAAATGGCATTAAGAAGCTTGTATGTGTGCACCAATCTAAGGATAAACAGAAACTTAAAATATTAAATTAGCACTGACTGAGAAACCCCACGGAAAAATATTTCTGACCTTGATCTTTATTCCATTCATTACCTACAGCACTAACATTGTAATGTTTGTGCTGTGCTCCAACTTAGTGAGAGTTCCTATTTTATAAATTCCTTTAACTAGTCTGACTACCACTTCTAAGACCGTACAAGAGGTCTGTGAGTAGGTGTGAGAAAGAAAGGGTCTGACTGCATCATTTCCCCCGTGTATTTATTAGCACAGCAGGGAAAGCTAGTCTAATAATAGTATTTACCTTTGTTACTTAGCAAATAACAAACTATTATTGGACAATTATAGTAAAGGTTAAGCTCCACGTTCTTTCTTTTTTTCCCCTTTAAGAAATATACTTACTCTGTGTTTAGCTTCAGTTAAAGTGCTTTTCATAAAGTAGTGTAGTGTAGTATAGCAAACATTTGCGTGTATCAGAGCTGAGAATGCTGACCTATATTAACCGTAAAAGATAAGAATTTTTCAGTGGCACTTGCTCAGATATCCTTATTATCATCCAGCTTCAGCTTTCATATGCGTTTGTTACAATAATAATAATAATAATAATAAGGGTTCATAAAATGTAGGTATTTTCATATAAATATTGTCCAAGTGACAATAGATTTTTATAATGGGCTCCAGCGAACCCTCTGTGGTGTGTTGTTGCTGGGAGTGCACGCTGCTGCAGGAAATGAAAACAACTTCAGAAGGAGGAAAGATTAAATACAATCAATCCATCACTATATGATAAGTAACAGGCTTTCAGAGTTTTAATGGACTAAATAGTGTAATGTGTTTGGTTTGGTAACCACAGAGTTTAATCAAGTATTTTTAAATTTTTAAACAGGAAATGGCCTTTTCTCCAAAGGATATACACATTTGCAGCACATAAATCAGATCCTGAGTCCCAGGATCCTGATCTCATGGTCTTTACCATGCAATTAACTTGAACTCTTTTTTTCTGAAGAAACTCCCAATCATTCTGCGGATCTAACGTGATTTGATGAGTTGTCGCTGTTATTTTCCCATCATTTTGTTGCATTCTAGCTCTTGCCTTAACGCTGCTCCTCTAAACCATTTCCAGGCTGTGCATCAGCCAGGGTGAGCTCCAGGTACAAGGCTGGTACCCGGACCGCCGGCACGGTGTTCCCTGGCAGACAGAACACGTCAGCCAGCACGACACAAAACACTGCACAGTCTCATCTTGTCTCACCTTTCATTTCCAACCCTTGCCCAAAGTACGCCCGTGTTTGGTTTAAGCCCAGCCCGCACAGTTCTGCGCCTCGCTGCCCTGCACGGCTATCCCCAGCCGCGGCGGCGGGTAGGGGGAACGGGAAGGCTCACGTTTAGAGCGCTGAGCACAGTATGGGGTTTATTTAGCACTGTACAAATGTCACATTTCAGACAGGATAGCATGTAGCTATGACAGCTGTCTTTTAAATTATGCAGAAGAACAAGCTGAGGACAAATACAACTGAACAGTGGCTTGTTAAAGGAATCTACTGAATACAGCAATGTTTATTCCTTTAGAAAACCCATGGTATCATTTGGCAATAAAATCAGGTAAAATTGTAGATGCATGTATTTTCTGACATGCTGCTAGATATCATGATATAAATACATATTACCAACATAAAATATGCACACACACATAGATCTCTCTTCTGAGGTTACTGATAACTTATCCTTTGCCAAAAGGAGATGGAAAATTTACAGAACATGTATAGTTAATATACCCCCTCATGGAGTACTTTTGAAAAATCTAATTCATAAATTATACATCAAGTTAGCAACTATACCTGCATGCATCGACAGGATATTATTACGACGAAGGCGGCTATCTTTTGAAAATGTAGGGGACGCATTAAAACACTGTTGACTGACAAGCAGAATGGGGAGCCTTTCAGTAGAGCTGCATCAGAGACTCTTCTGGAAGCTAAAAAGAGAAGTGCTGGGAATCCTGTTCTCTCCAAAGATTCAGACGCCTCTGAACGTAATCTGTGTACAAATCCTCTAGCTTACAAGCAGAGGATCCCCACAGACTATTTGCCCTGCTACCTCCTGCACAAGAAAGATTTTCAGTATTAAAGCTTGAATTTAGGAAAATCTTATAATCCAAAGTTGGTTTTCGTTGGGGTTTTTCCCTTCCAATTCAAAACAAAATTAATGTTACAGTAAGGAAGTAAATATGAGTGCAGAGATGGAAAATGTTTGAAACATAATTTTTGAAACATGTTCCTATGTAAGTTATGGGAAGGGTTTTTTGAAGCATGCATCAATGAAGGCAGACATACTAGATACAGGGAAATGTTCATGACTATACGTGTGATACTGTATGGAAAAATACCAGAAAATACTAAAAAAGGTGAAGTTGTCTTCTCTTTTAAAGCAGATTTCAAGTAGAGGGTGTTCTACTTTAACACTTTCAGATGAAGAATTGCTGTAAAACTGTACGTGAACAAGGCACTATGCTACTAAAATGCTTGACAGAGATGCAAAATAAGCCAACAAACTACTGGAGAAAAACAATCTAGCTCTGAATACAGCACTGCTGTGATTCCAGATTCTTGTTTCCTGAGGACACACCAATGTACATAGATAGGTTCATGTAGACAGCTTTCACAATAAAAATTATAAACTGCTTGAATAGATTTAATATAAATGATAGCAGGGAAACAGATACACATTAATATCCCCAAAATTTTTTGAGAATGTTATGATTTCTTAAAAAAATGGGAAATGCATTAAAAAAACTGCACCCATGGGTGGAAGTATTTGAGCTAATAAAACTGTATTTCAGATTGTAATCTTCTTTTATAGCTTTTTTTTTTTTTTTCACTGGCATTCGTTTTCTATTCATTTGCTTCCTTAGTACTGTCTTCTGTGGTATCATGCCACCATGACCAAAGTGACAGACTTTTGTCTCTGCTGGATTAATCAGTGTGTTCTTTGATCCATAACATATGCTCCTAGTAGACATTTAGCGTCAACATATTCAAGATTTGTGGTCTGGCAGTTCAGTGCCTGATGTTAACCTAGCTGATAGACAGCTTAAAGAATTTTATTTGGTTTTATTTGAGCTGGTCTTTCATACATAATAGAGCTTGAACAAGGGAATAAAATATGTGATGTTAAATATTTGGGTAGATATCTTTGCTTGGAGTGAGAAAAGACTGAGAAGCTGCCCAGACAAATATCAGATCTTCATAGGCCCAGTGTGTACATTTTTATGCACGCCTTAGGCACAGGGTCAGGGTGTTCACGGTCAGGGAAGTCTGTCCTCATGGAAGAGGACAGGAGCTCCACACCACCACTTCAGAGGTCCATGAGTCTCTCCAGGACATATCAAAGGAAAACAGTGAAGGGTAGGGTTAAGGGGACAGAAGGAGTAGGGTGGTAACCCAAGATATTTTTCCTTTAGTATATCAATTAAATAAAGCATATCAATTAATGAGATTCAAACTGTTTAATTATTTTTCATTGAAAGGTAGAGCACATGATTTATGGCTCAGCTACTCCTTGACTGATTGTACTGCTATAAAGTGCTTCATAGTATATCGCTTTCTACTATGTCATGCCCAGATAGAAATGGCAAGTGTAAAATGGGATTAACTGCCCTCAAAATAATCCGGGCTTGAAATTATTTATACAAGGCAGATGTCAAAACTCCCTTTCACTTTGGAGGGTGCTGAATTGCCTCCTCATCCCCATCATCTGCTGCACACAGGCGCATCCCTGTCTGGGGCAGACCTGTACTGGGTCTCAAAATAGTACATATAATGTAGAGGAGACAGGATCTTTAAGGTTGGTTGTTTTGGGTTTTTTTAAAGCATTATGCTGCCATGAAGAATTAAACAAAAAATGAATGGAGAAACCAAATGTCAGCTGCTCCCTTAGAATTCAAGGTTCAGGAAACTGAACTGGCAGGCTGAAATGTAAGAGAGTAATTGTATTATAAGAAGATTATAGAAGATTATTTTTCTTGCGGGCCCCAGATTTCTGCAAAAACAATCCTGAATTGCATCCTACAAGGCAAAATGAATTCGCCCATTCCTCTGAAGGACAGGGTTTTATTAACTGCGTATTCATTCGGTGTGCGCAAAATTAAAAATGGGCTCCTATTACAAAACGTTACATGCATCTTTCTTGCGTTTGACAACATGGAGCTCAACGTGATTAACAACGTGGCAGTTCATAGGAAGAAGAAAAATAATTGTTTTTTCAATATACAGCCCCCATAATAATTCAGAAATCAATATGCATCCTCAGAGACTTTCCCCCAGCAGAGGTTTGTAGGAAGCAGGGTGGCCTGCCTTCATTTCCGTATGAATGTGATGCTGTTGCAGCCCTGGCTAGCCTGGCTCTTTTTTTTTTTTTAAATGTTTAACTATAACCACTGGGACTGGAATCATAGCTTCTAGTGGCCTACTATGAATATTAATAAGACACTGGGCCATGGAGTTCCTTGCTGATTTTGACAGTTTAAAGGATCAGTTAGTTAATTAGAAGATGACATGGCACATCGCATCCCTTGGCTCCATCCTGCCTTCTGTCTCCTCTTTTCATTTCCTTTTTTGACATGTTAGATTACATCATTACTTGTAGTTTCACTTGTTAGCTACACCATAAAATGAGAATATTTTAAGCTGTAATTATTGTGATTTCTCTCCTCTGTTAAGAACACGAAACTCAAAGAAAGCATACAGAAACTTGAATTTCAAAGACTTAGGAATACATGCTTGGTAATTTGTAACCTTCTAACTACAGCCAATAAACAGAAAAAGATTTTAAGTAGCACAGAAAACCATGTTGATCATCATACTGGCAACCAATCTAGTATTTTAAGTAGGTGCCCCCATGGCCTGTGCTTTATTTGTGAGTTACTTAATGCTTTCCTAGGCGTATTTCTCAGAAATCTAGAGTCTCTTCCCCCCCAGCCATGAACTGATTGTGCCTCCAGACACGCATATGCAATTCAGTACATCCACTGTGTAGTACTATCCTAAAAAAAGTGTGATTTTTCTATCATCATCATAGTCAGAACAGACAAAAATAATATGAACAGAAAGCACAGTACTATGCAGCAGCCCTCTCATTTGGGGGACAGCAAAGGATAACAAAGAGGGACAGCGGATAATACATTTCATTGGAATGTTAATGTATTTCTCAACTACACTTGATACTCCAAAGTAGAGAAGCCACAACCCAAAACATAAAAATAAAAAAATAACCTGCGAAGCTATAATCAAACCATAAATCATAAAAACTTTCAAGTTTTGCATCCTGGTGTCATGCCGCAGCTAGCCATCACAACAAAAGTTCTGGACACGTAATAAGACTTTGGAAGAACCACAACCACTTATTTTGTGTATTACTAGATAATCTCATGAATTAATATTTGTCTTCTAACTTACTTCTTCTGGCTGTAAAACTCTTATGAAGGACATTGGTGTATTTCTGCAGAGAAATGCAGAGGAACACAGGGGCCTCTCACTCTCAGCAGGCTTGCTAGTCTATGAACAGGAGAGTCTGTAGGAAAATCGGATTGCGGTCTCTGCACTGTGGAAAACCTGCAGCTTTGGGGCTTCCTTGGGAATGACAAGATTAGTGGGTAAATGTGTCTTCTGATAGGAATGATCATTTCTGGGTTATTATTGGTATTCATCACTGTGTCTGATTGCCTGTGTACTTTCACATTTCTCTTATCAAATGTTTATAGTTGTGTATTCCTTTCAATACTACTTAATCAATACTGGTTATCAGAATACGTATTTTGAGGGAAGAAATTGCAGAGGAAGTATATCTACATAATAACTCTATGCAGTTAGCCAATACAAAAACCTATGTAGGTAATTTATTTTTTTCCATTAAGGTAAACGTGACCTACCAGTGATTCCCAGGGCTTCACAAAAACACAGTGCTAACAACAGGTGGAAATTGCTTCCATTGAAGCTAAAGCTGGCTAAGGTTACCTGGAGAAGGAGCAGAGTTGGGAGTTGTGTGCTCTCCAACATGGACTTTACTCATTGAATTAGATTTCCTTGTTCAAGGTGAACCAAGTTAGGCATGAAAAGTGTCGTCTTGTATCAGAGAAGGCATTAGCGCCTTAGAGTGTCTTTTATCAAATCAATGTTGTTGCAATAGTATTGATTTCATAATGAAACAAGAAATGAACCAGCATTGCTGCAACTTCATAGGCTGGTGAGATTATATTGTAAAGAGGATAAATGGAAAGCAAATATGATGCTATTATATTGTTGGTGTATTTTGTACACTAAACAGTAGAAAACACTGCACTAGAGCACACTGTAGGGCCTTAACCGTCTTCTGTATTCTGACATAGTTTCAAGATTATGTTTTGGTTGGCGCTGGGAAAGCAGAGGTGAAGTTCCGAGCACAGGCACAGCCTGTCTCTGGGATTGCAAACCAGCTGGAGTCCCCACGTGCCTCTGTTACTCCTTTCTCTTCCCCCCTACATCTCATCTATCTGTTGTGACTGTACCTGTACTGCAGCAGAGATGACCGCTGCTCCATGTGTGCAGGACCCGCAGAGTCCTTCGGTCACTGCCAGCCCCTCGGTGTGCCCACACTGGAATCGATCACACAGACCAGTGCTGGAGCTAATGCCAATCTCCTTCAGTGGAAATGCATCTTTCCCAACTGTAGAGACAGAAATGAACACTTACATTTGCTTTGTTCCTAAAAGCCTTAAATCTCATTTCATTCAAGGTCTGGTCATCTTCTGGGTCTTTTCTGCATAGGAGCTCTTGCTGACAATTAGCAATCAGATCCTCATCGTCCACCTGAACCTAGAAATGAATGCAAAGGCAAACATAGAAGCAACTTTTTTCATTTTGACTGCCATTAATACTTAATATTCCCACATATCCTTTTCATCAGATGGTTAATATAAAACCTAATGAACCATAGGTGGCATTCCTGTTTTGCTCTGTTTCAAATTAAATGTGGAGCAGTAAAAACTGAGAAATGAAAGTTATTATCTTTTCAAATAGAAATGGCTTAAAATTCGCAATATGAATACAGTAGCTGAGATACAAAAGGGAGTGAAGACTCTGATCCTTGGCGGGTCCTGGCGGTTTCTGGCCATATATTATTAAGCATTATTCTGCTGACCCTAAGGGGAGTTCATCTGGAGACATTAAGGTCAAAGAGTAGAAGCATTTGGACACAGTCAAATGGATTTTACACCTTTGTATCTTTCTGACATCACTGTTTTGCTTCAGCAAACTGCCTAATATCAGATGTATCCTACTGGGTACCTTTCTAAATCACTTCAATTTTCTTTGTCCCTGGGCTACAGTTATACGATCAGGATCCAAAGCTATCACAGACTATGATATACTATTTTACTTGCTCGTTTGTATTAGAATGAACTTTATTAGCTTTTGGACACATGTCTATCAGTTTTAAAGATTAAGTATTGTGTCAATAGCTTTTATGCAGCATTCAAGTCCACTGAATCATTTTGCTTGCTCTAAGATTATTAAAAGTGTATTATCACTTTTACAGAAAACATTTTTATTTTAAAATGAACCATCACTCATAGCAGTCTGTGCTTACCAGTGCTATCCCTCTAAAGTGATATTTCACAGCAAAATCAAAACGGGAATAGATGCTCTGTAAGTAATTTCAGATTTGAGCACATGTGAACCTTATAAATACAAGTGTATAACTAACATTTGACTCCACACTCCTATGCTTTCATTATCCACTTTCTTCCTTTAAATAGTCTTAATTTTCTATTTTATATTCTTGTAACTGCTAACAATAACTACAGCACTTTTACCATGTAAAAACTGACAATTTGTGCAAGCTTAATTTTGTCATTCTTCTTAAATAGAAACTATCTAGTTAAATAACCCATAAAAAACCAGAGATGAGCGTGGCTGTTCCAGTATCAAAACCAGGAAATCAAAGATGCTTTTTTGCGCGGAAGCTGAGGTTTCAGCTAACATGGAAGAAGCTTTTAGAGTACAGATCCAGCCTATAATCAGATTTTCTCATTTCCTTGCCAGTCTTCTGTACTTTTGGTTTTGTGGTTCATGCATTGTGTCACAAATGGGAAAATGGATGAGGATAGTGCGTCGGGGATTTCAGCTAAAGAACAACTATTTAAGGTGTGATCTGCCTCCAGGTCCCTCACTTGGGCATTGCTAGAAGTATCACAGCTGGCAGATGGTGATTTCGGAGCTGGTTTATAATTAGGTGAAAGAGCACTCCCTTTTTGATTAGTTCATTCTCTGTCCTCAGTAGCTAAAACCCTCTTTCACCCACTTCCATCACGGTGTCATCACTGTAAATCCAGCGAGTACATCCTCGGGTTCAGGCATCGCCTTTCGTCTTAATCTTTGACCAAGACCTCTTGGCACCGCTGTAATAGACACCCAAAGAGGCAGCCCACAGGAGGAGGAGTTTCGTAGTCCTTAGGTCAGCTGTTAGCATCCTAATTCTCCCCATCAGAAGGTCTTAGTGGCATATTAAACAGTTATTTACCCTATTCTGACCTCATCATTTCTGCTTCATGAAAGGCTGAATTAACACAATGGCGTTCTCATATCTACTGGCCTTGCAGTGCTTACAGTGGTGTTGCTCTAACGTTCCTACAATATTACTGTCGTTCTCAAGTGGCATAAATTAAAGAGATATCAGACTCCTTCAAGAGCTTAGAGGACAGAACAGTTCCTTCGGTGGTTTAACAATAAATATAATTTCATTTAAGTTACTTCTGAGGATTGGAACTCTTTCAGAGATGCTAAGTGGAGCAAATAAGGATCTCAACATTAACTGATGGGAATAAAGCCAACGTTTTACATTTGCTGTCACATCCTCTCTTGTGGTATGTTTTAGTTTAAATATTTTGGCTCCGGTCTTGAAGCTTCCAATGCATAGGCAGATTGCTATGCCCACATGCAAAAAAAAATACAGAATTGAGATCTTTTTGCTGTTGTATTTAAAGTACGTATTTAATTGTTGTGCCTGCACGATGACATACAAAATCCTGGTTTGCTTTCACGTATTCAACAAAGGACTTTTTAGAAGGGTATTTTTAAAGTAGATCCACACTAATTAAATGTATTATTAAGAACGTGACACTTCACAGCTATTGGTGGATTGTAGTATTGAAAATTTGCAAATAAACGCAGGGAAACGGAACCCAGTCTGAACACATTCTCAGCAACAAGGCACTCAAGCTTTACTAGAGGCTACACTTTGAGAAATTCCAGATACTAACTTGAAAGTAGAGTTGTGTAGCACAAACAGTTTTCTTTCGCACCACTCTATGTAATCATAATCTGTACAGTTTCCTGACTTCTGTTTATATAACACACCAATACGAGAATTATTTATAAAGTCACAGCTGTTCTCTTTCCTAGCCTTTGTTTCTTGCAAGTCTTAAATATTTGTAAAAACAAGAAAAGTAATTAAAGTAATGATACATTACGCAAACATTTCCCCGATCACACTGCTGAAATAGGAATCATTTGTTTAAACAGAACTTGCTAAGTATATGTACAAAAATATAATGTTAAATAGTTGCTACATACTAGGAAAGCCAACTTGCATTTAAGGAAACAAAATAAACAATGCCAAACCGTTACTAATATTGCAGTCAGCCACTCAAACATTAGGAACTCCCAGAACCGAGTGCAACGGGTTGGTGTTTGCCCAGATCTGTGAAGTAGCTGTGTGCCATCTGCTCCTCGCACAAAGGACATGAGTTTATTCTCGCTGGTGGGAACTGCTGTCTAAGAGCCAACACTTGGCAGCGTAAGTCCTTACCCTTGAAAAGCTGGCAGAGAGCGCTTTTTAGCCTTTGAGTTCCCTAATAATGTTCCCCTCCGGGGTGCAGGTCCCTCACGAGTGCTTTGTTTCCCTCTTTATTCTGATTCACCATCCCGCGCAGACAGGCAGGACACCTCAAGTGCATTGGTCTCTTGTGGATTCCCCTTACCTGCCAACACCTGACATGCTGAATTGTAAAATAAATCAAACATTTAAGTAGCAAAATTTATACTAGGCTTGTAGTTACAAGCTGAGAGATGGTAGGTTGCAACTAAGACAAATACAAAAAGCAAAGCCAGCCCGTGGTCTGTGGCAGGATTCTCTCCTGGCCATCACCCACCGTCTGCCCAGGAGATCCAGCCTCCCGGAGACGAGAGCAGCACCCTGCCCTTCGGGGTGGCCCGTGCAGTCTGGCTGCTTTCCACCTTCTGTTCCCTGGGAATTAGCTTTTGGACACAAAAGCAAATGTCTGATAGTCGGAGCCAGGTATCTCGGTAAAAGGGATTTTGTAGACTTGGTCACATGTAATCAGTCAGGGAGCAAGTAATCTAGATAAATGCTAATGAAAGCTCTTGCTGGCACCTTGTGTATTCAAAGGCTATTTCCCATTGTTCCTAGTCAGCTGGCTCACTAACTTCCCATTCAGTCAGTATTGCTCAGATTCAGCTGGGACCACTATAATATTCACGTTACACGTGATAGAAGCCATCCGCTACGCGTACATTTTGTTAAGCTCATTATCTGTGGCACACTAGCGAGACCACACATGCCACATTGTTAACGCAGATGACAGATCCCATAACGAGCTGCCTTATCTGGACAAACCAAAGGAAGCCAGGTTACCTCCACCGCGTACAGCACACCTTGACGAGGGTTCCTGTAACACACTGGGCTTCCCCGTGTACGTATGTAATAAAGTGTAATCACACCATTAACATCCACCCCATCCCAGACAGCTCAGGTGGCTTTTTCAGGGTCTCTGGGTCCAGCTGTGAGGAGCACTGAGAGGACCTCTTTGTTCTTCATGTCAGTCCTCAAACCTCACACAGAGCAATGCGGAAACGGAACTGGAGCACTGGGGCCTCATCAGACCTTCTAGCATCACCCACCAACCTCGTTCATGGTGGAAGAAGTCTCCTAAGAATTAAACTGAAAACTCGTAGCAACTTTTTACTCAGAACATGCAAACTGCAAGAGCTTAAAAGCCAAGGAAATTTAGCAGATTTCACAGGGACAACACAAATCATCCCTCTGCCAAACTTCAAATTTCTGTTTCAAATTACATTGATACTAAAACCTTCTCAAAGAAAACATATCGAGAATTTCTTCATATAGGCAAACAATGTATTTTTTTCTGTAATCTTACACTTGGAAATGACTAAAACACTGCAGCTGAAGCGTAAAAAAAAAAAAAAATAAAAAAAATTAAAAAAATTTAAAAAAGGCAAAAATCAGCTTTGGACAATGCCCAGAACACAAGTTTACGGCCCAAATATTTAAAGTTTGGCAAAGTACCGTAAAAAACTAGTCTATATTAACCTGAGGCAGCACTACCATTTCTGCCTATGAGATGAACAGGGAAATACGAATTAGATTTCAATAATGGAAAACATCTCCGTTGAGATAAGCGCTGGCCTGACTGTCAGGCTAGCTTATTTACCAGAGCAACAGTGCAACAAAGCCAACTGCACCGTTAAGCCACGCTGCTGCTGAGCAACGTGCTTAGGCTTTTGTTAGCTGAAGAATCTGAAGCATCACATTTATGGGATCGCTCCTCTCTTACATCAAAACAAGTCTTATGCCGGACTTAGTCTCCTGGCCCGATTTATGGATTATCTTTTTGAATCAGACAAAACGTTATGTCATGTAGTCTATCATGTTATTATAGGAAAATGATAAATAGAGGCATTCCCATTGAAACTGGAAATTAAATATCCCACCTGTTTCTGTTTTGTTACTCATCCGATCCAGCTGCGTGCTATTTCTAAAAACATTCCTGACTGGACCCAGCCACCTGAACTGAACTACTACATTTAAATAGCACCTAGTATTTAATAAGAAACTTTATTGCACGGGATAAAAAAAATCATAGGCAACATTTTTGAAAGTTATACATTAAGTTGCTTAACCAAATTACATGACCAAAAATTATCTAATCAAAGCCATAAACTTTTTTACAATTTCTCTAGGGTCTTTCTTGTTGTTGTTGTTTTCTTTTTACTTAATTTGCTTATCATCATCATCATCTTTTCTGCTTTTAGGGAACACTGGTTCCCTCATGCAAGAACTTTCCAGTTGTTTGAGATCCACAGCCACTGGCTGTCAACCAACTTTGGAAAAGCCCGTGGTACGTGGGCGGCATATCTAACCAGGGATAGCCTGAATCAGTCCTCAGCTTAGAGGGCCAGCAGTAAGATCCCGTTTACTCTATCTTGCTCTAACCTTGCATGTTCTACCACCGTTGCAGCAGTAATCTCATCAGAGAGACATCACAGTCCCAGCACAGGGATGGAGTCCCTGCCTGCTTTCAGATGTTTGGCAGGGATTTGAAGAGGTCTCCTTTCTTTCTTGTCCTCTGAGGAGGGAGATTTTGCTACCAAAACACAGTCTCAGAGTTAAGGGACCCCTTCTTGTCACAATCTCCATTTACTCAAGTTCAGTACTAAAACACATGGACAGCATGAACTTAATTTCAGTAGCCGATCATTTCAAAGCAAAATGTGAGTCCGTACAGTTGCAGCAATAGCTGGGTATCCTACAAGACACCTATGTGCAGAGGTTGGACAGGTGATCCTTGCACAACATTTCCATTGCCATCTACAGAAACTTGCTAAGCCCATAGTCAGAAACGCAGAGAGAACCCCAGCACGAGACGTGGGTGCTCTGCCATGCAACACCTGCATCAGAATTAGACTCTTGGTCTCATTCTGAGCTACTCTACTGTCTTGTCTTCTTTACAGCAGAATGAATTGAAATAAAGATTATAAAAGCACACACTTTCTGAATGCTGAAACTGCTGAAAACAGTGTGGTCAATCCAAACTCATAACACAAGATCCTGTTTCCTACAGACTGGAAAATATCCACAAAGCTTATGATTTATGAGTACTTTTCTCATCCACTGCCCAGTTGACTGATGTTTTATCCTTTACATCATTGGCACAGATTTAACGTGGATGTAGGCACTCAAATATTGAATAGTCATAAATGCCATACTTATTTTATTGTATATCTTTTTATAATCTGGTAAAGTTTTATATGTAATGTAACAATATGTGAACCTGTCACACTCCTCAAATACAACAAAAGTCAGTAGCATAGATGCCCGTTTTTCAGTTGGTATAAATACTAATCTAAAGCTAGTCTATAAATACTTATCCAAGGCACTTTTTTTTTCCCTGAATCCACATACGTTCACATATATCTCTTTTGCTTTGTAGTCAAGTCCAAAGGCTGCGTGTAGGCTTTCAGGGGTAGAGATGGCCTTTCTGTGGGGGGTTTGTTAAATGCCCAGCTCAGTCATCTCCTGCTATAAAACTGGGGCTCTCAGATGCCACCACAGTATGAGAGGAAAATAAAAGCTGCTAAGCGTATTCAACTTTGCCACGGCCACTGCTGAGTTTTGTACCATCACATTCATTTCATTGTGACTTACATTTAAACTGTACTTCCAGCCTGCTTAAATATGTTAAGAATTATCCTGAGGGACCACAGTAAAATGTAGTCGTGTTTATTTGTAATTGCTACAAAATGGTTTACAAAATTGTTAGTGTCTTTTATTATGCCTGCTACTGAAGCACTTGCCTGTTAATTAGAGAAATTTCAGCTGTCATAGCTTGCAATTATAGCTTCTGTATCACTGTCTGTTATGAATAGTCAATGAGAGCTGATTAATATGCATGAGTAGCAGTATATAGCGTGTGCATTGGAGCAGAGTGCCGCAGCCGGAGCGGAGCAGCAGAGGGAGTGCTGTGTACTGCTCGGGAAGGAGGGAGAGCACCAAAGAAAAGAGCACAGTTGCTCTGCAGCACCCTGGGCGATACCACCGCGCGCTGTTTCGGTCCAGCCGACTCACCTAGGGGCTTTGAGGGATACCTGCATGCATGCTTGCTAACAGAGATTGCTGTGGCTGCTCTGGTGAATAAGGAAGATTCTTTCTGCCACTTACTGAAACATGGGATGCAGTTTGTGCACTCTGCAGAAGCAAGAAGAACAGTACAAGTTACTGTATGAAGTTTGTCAGGTAAAGAATTAGATTTCATTTCTAAAAGCAAATGTTCTCTTTTAGGCTTGTGACCACTGTTAATGACAGGGAAAATGGAATACCAAAACCTGCCTATACAAGTGGAAGTGAAAGGGGCTTTGCCTTACTTGATATGGGTATGATCATGATTATGATTTTATGACATACCTTCCCATTCACACTTGCGGAACATCAAATATTTAAATGCATGCTATATTGTACGTCAAACTTTTTAGAAAACTTTATGTCACAAAAGAGGACTCCAGTATGTATTAGGCAAAATTTCTTGACAAGGGTCATAGCCTGGTCACACACTCTTTGAACACGTTAGGAAAGACATGCAAGGACAGTTTTGTATCTGTTTACAAGTACATGCAGACACTTCTCTCTGTGCAATGCATTCGTTCAGTGCTCGGTCCAGTCTTTAAGTGCATGTTCCCGCCAATGTAAGTTTATGTCTAGCTGTTGTAGTTTTTGCACCTCTGAGTGTAGAAATACCAGCTAACAAATGGTTAGAATTGACAGCAGATGAAAATTACTACTCTACAGATGTTTATATGTCAAATTAATCATATTAAGCATGTGATAAGTTTTCTAAAAATGTGGTAGCACACTAACATCTATTACAAAAATGTTGTTTCCTATGTTTCTGTTTTTCCTTCTGTCTGTATTATCTCCCTCCTTGAAATTTCTTACTCTGTCACATCTGAAGTAAGATTTGAGCCAAAACAGGATGATGGAACCATGCAAAGCGATGGCCAGGTGTTTAGGGACATCCTCCTACTGATCTCTTTTGAAATAATCATAGGCAGAAAGCTTACGGTTAACCTCTGCAAACGTGAAGTGGGTTGTCTGTACAAACCCTCCAGACAAACAGAAACCACCCAGATCCTTCAAGCCGTACTCTACCACCTTGCCGTCCCTACGGTGGTTTAGAGTTAGTGACAATCACCCCCAGCCACAGGAGTGGGGGTTCCCAGCGCTGTTATGTTCAGCGCTCGCCGGCAGAGGGAATTGCTCGGCGGTGCACGGGAGGGACAGAAACGCTGTGGTCCTCACTGCGTGACCACCTGCATCTGCCCCCAGATACTGATGTCACGGACGACAAAGTGAATAAAACGTGGTTTGTATATTACACTAGTAGGGAAGTGATTAAATTTTTAAAACTGAGTTTTGATCTAATGCTCACTCACTCACTGGCACTTTGTAGAAAAAAAGAAACTTGTGAGAGCAAATAGGAAGAGATGTTTACTGTCATTTCTATTTATACTAACTCACTTCCACTTGCTAAGCTGCTCTGCATGTGATGATGGGAAGAATTGCAGAGAAAGGTAATCAGATTTCTCGGACATTATTCTGTACTGAGAACTGGTTTCAGATGCTGCCTGCAACAGCAGACCTGGTGCCAGGTATTGTTTGTGTGAATCCTCTGCTCAGATCAGGCAGTGACCGTGGTAACAGTTACTGATCCCCAAGGTCGCCGAGTTTTCATGCCGTCTGCCTTTGAGGACTATCGGTTAATCACATTCAGAAGGGCAACAACCAGAACAAATTGAGACAGCAACAAATTCTGAATATTTTGATTGTTGAGGAGGCTTGCACGATTTTTGTTGTGAAATGAAGGTGACAGAGAGCCTTTGTAAGTTACTGACACCTCCTAACAGATGCAGGACAACATTCTTCAAATACGTGTCCTTAAAATCAGTCACAGGAACAGTCCCACTGATATCTGAGATGACTGAACTATCCAGAGCTGGCTGCAGATGCAGATCCCTGGCACTAGCTCGGATATAGAAATCAGCCTGCGAAGTACGGCAGCCTTGTCTCAGCAATGCGTGGAGCACGGCGCCCAGCACCCCGATTAACTTTAAGCATGGAAACCCTTTGGGAAACGTGGTTGGAATACCCGCGGCTTCCGCAGAAGTAAGAGGTGCATGTAATCCTATAAAACTGGGATTTCTAACATAGTACAGCCTGATTTATTTAAGACTATAATATCTGATTACTCCAGAATATAAATTATCGTGCAAAATTATTTTAACAGGGTACTACTTTGATTTCTCTGTTTCACGAGATAGGTGGGAGATAATTCTATAGCTTAATGAGTACATCCAGGTAATTAAATGTCACTATAACTATCAAAATGCACCCAATTAAGAGCAATCGGTTAAAATTTAATGGTGAAGGAGGTAGAGAATAATTTTCATTTAAAACAACAGGATAGAAAAGACAAAAGTTTCAAAATATGCTAACAAAAACATCTTATAGTGGTTTTATTATGTATCATCCATGTAACCCTAATATCATGTGATAAGATGACATTGCCATTTCTGAGAAAACTAAAAGAAGCTTTTTTTGAAGTCTGAATTGGGCAAAATTTGCATAATTAGGATATATTAAGCAGTTACAAATAAATCCCTTTAGCCTTAATTTTTAAAAGTTCATGACTCTGAAATGTAGGAATTCAGAAAACACTTGCAAGAATTAATAATAGTACATAACTGCACTTTCTGTATTAGGCCAAGAGCTTTAGTGTGGCTGGGAAATTAATGCTTCAATAAATTACAATTCCAGAAGGTCCAGTACGTCTGGCTCCGTAAGTCCTCATAACAGAGAGCACAAAGAGGATCAAATATACCAGGGCTCAGGCTTTATCCCTTCCTCATCCATAGATAATTCAAAGAGATCCTCTTCATTAAGGGCTTTGGCACATTGCCTACAATTTCTTTTTGGGCCGCTGTGAGCTTAATGATGCAGAACAATGGTCTTCCCTCTTGTTGAACACTTACCTTATTGTACCTTTAATCACATAATAAAAACCAAATTAAGACACCTCGTCATTAAAGTCTATTGTAGCTGTGCATATCAATGCTTTGTATTACAAATACAAAGGGGACTGTGGCAGCTTGAAATCTTGATGCAGAACAGTGTCACCAACAATAAGCGTGCTTGTGGCAGCAACGCGATGCATACAATATTTTAGATGTATCCTGGGGTTTACTTCCCAGTTGCATGCGGCATATGAAATGAAGTCATTATATGATATTAGATTTTGGGTTTCTAGTTAAAAGGAAACTTTCTAAAGAAGATTTTTAAGGTTGTGAAAATAGAGGGAGAAGAACGAAAACCAGAAAATTGCAAGAGTGTTTTACACCAGGTTTCCAGTTTGCTTTTCTCAATGTCATCAGCTCCTATACAACAACAGAAGTAAGGGCTTTTCCCTCTGTAGGAAATNGCTTTTCTCAATGTCATCAGCTCCTATACAACAACAGAAGTAAGGGCTTTTCCCTCTGTAAATCTCCATTGAAGGAAGCTTACAGAAGAATGAGTCATCTGAGATAGAGCTTTTCAGCTTGTAAAACAGAAACAAAAGATTAGGACCTCAATTTAAGAAACTTTCTGAGTACTTATTTCACTCTGAGAGCGTGTTTACACACAGTTTGGGAGGTTAGCACACAGTGAAAGCATTTACTAAATAGACACTTAATATTTCCAAGGATAAGAACACAGAGTTTTAAATCAGCGATGACTCTAAACTGGATGGGCAATGCTCAAAGCTGTTCCCTGGGATTCAAGATGATGGGAAGATATCATAAAAACAACCCATCAGAATTGGCACTTCCAGATGAGGAATCATGCAGTGAGCATGGAGACTGACCCCTTCCTCCAGGCTGTCCCGCCAGAAGAAGGTAGAAACACTGGCAGGAAACAAGCTCATGTTGCCACTGCCCTTGCTTTAGATGATCCGAGGTCAGAAGATTTCTGCCTCCATGATTGTTGAGCTGGCACCTCTCACGAAGACTAAAGTTCATATATAAATAAACAGTTGATGTAATGACCTTTTAGTGTTTCAGTAACTTGAAAGCCCTGTTCACATGCTCTTGGCCTGGCACATCTCTGAGACAAATAAAAATGACAGCGTTGGTAAAAACAATAGTTAGCAAGCTGGATTTGTCCTTTAAACAAGACTAAGATACAATGTGGCCAAGGTTATATAAGCAGCAAGGTCAGCATACAAATTGCTATGCTAATGAGAAGACGGTAGTGATGAGGAACTAACCGACACTGTATTTCATTGGCAACTTCCAGCCGCATCATTTGTGAGGATACTCTTCCTGCAGCAGAACTCACACGCAAACCAGTTGCACTGAGCAGATCACCAATACAGCTCCCTTCGCTATTAGAATTCCATTCACACTCTTAGACTTGCAAAAATTAGACTAAAGTAATCAATCATTAAGAAAGCCTGATTCAAGGAAACAGTCTACGTAGACTTAACCCTACGGAGCAATGATGTGATCCTAAATCAGGGCCAAAGTGGAGCTTGCCAAAATAAACATTAAGGTCAAAAAAAAAATTCTAATCAAACCTGTTAAGACTTGGGAAACAAAAATAATTGCCTCTGTACATATGCTTTTTACACCCTCAAATTTAATTGGGCAGCCTGAGAATTAGTTGGTCTACATTTCAGTAGTTTTCCATGTTAAGACCAAACTGGTTGTGCCAATTATAGTAAACTGGTCTACTTGAAATACGCTGTATGGCTTCATATACTCTGGACGTACAGTCTGTGCTGCAGCTGAAATTAAGAATAGCATTGAAGTTATATTCTGTCACCTCACTACCATTAAACTTGGCCTCAATAACAGTGGTGACCCTATCACACTTACTTCAAAGTAGGCATGTGTTTGCTTAAACAAGATGTTAATTCCAAGGGCTTTGTTCTAGACAGGGTTTTCTACTGCTGAATTAGTTCAGCTGTAGAAAAACTCTGCTTGACAGACTGGAGACTCATAATCTTCAGAAAACTGCCCTTTAATGATTGTGGCGCCTGTCTGTGGCTCAGAAGTCCCCTTTCTTAATTAGACATTTACCAGAAACTGGCAATTGAAATTTTCCTCTTCACTTGACGATGAATAATGCAGGGCCTCAGTTAGGATTTCTCTGGAAGATACTCTTTATTGCATGCTAGAGGAATATTTTGGTCATTAAAGGAACATAAACAAGATGTGATATGAAATAAACAAAATGCCTAATGGTCACCTGTGATATAAATGGGTAATTAGACCCAATGAGCACTTGAACTACCTTACTGCTTCATAATCTTCCTAAAATCTATGGTGCTTTTCTTCTTTACATTGAGCAGATAAAATGCTTAACCATAGCATAGCTCTATTTGGAAATTTTAAGCGATAAATGATTGAAAAGATGAGTTTTGTAATGCTTTACACTTACGCATCTGTTTAATGCTATAAAGCAGGTGGCGAGAAGGCACAAGGGAGAAGGCACTAGGGACAGTCGCTCTGTGCTTTACTGTCACATGTCAGACGTGGGCTGGGAAAAAGGAAACATATGGAGTCATGAAAAAGTGCAGATTTAATAAATGTGTTTTGGTGTGTTCATTAATAATGAAACAAAAGGTCAGGCTTCACTTTCACTAGGACAGGACAACTCTACGTTTATACGTACATTGGGATTGTTCCTTTCAGAGACTCAGTGGGTAAATGTCAGTAGAGCCAGCTAGCCCTCCTGAACCTGGTAGCCAGCCAGGGATTTGGCAGGAGGGGGCAGAATAAATAATATACAATAGACATAAGCTTTAAACAAGACTACAATATTCACTACTTTAAACAGTGACTATTTAAGGAAGCCTTCCTATTAATACAGTATATCTTCAGGCAAAAAGCTAGAGGCCACTGTCTCAAAGAAAAATGGTAAGCATCATGGCAGTATTTTCTTACTTCTGCCAATCCAGTGATAATTCTGGATGTGGACATGTTGTATGTGACTGGACACATTGTCCACTGCCACAGGAATGAGGCACTTCTTCGTTTCATCTCTAATTGCTGAAATTTCTTCTGGCATTACAGTGAGACAGCACCATTTCTCAAACACTACCATCAGACTTCTTGGGAACACTTGAGAAATAAAATGCTTCACAGAAAGTGTATTGTACCATCAGACTAAAACCGTATTTGTTTTATGCATTTTCATGAATCATATGTATTTACACTGAGTGAACTAGCTCCTACAGCATCATTTTAGAGAAAGTGAACATTCACATTTTGAAAGATCACAGCTGATAAGAAAACCTTTCTAAATTTGGCAGAGTTGCTTGCAGAGTACCACAGAAGCTCTTGTACCTGACCTGACAGTATCTGTGTAACTGCCATCCATTTTAGCCAAAAAAAGGAAAATGAAGGTGGTTTCATCAGTAGCAAACTATGAGAATTCTAGGCCATGGTCAAGCAGGATGGGCTGGAAGGTAGAATGAGGTGGTGGTGGGACTTCTACCTACACAACAGCTCCTGAGGTTTGCATCCTTCAGCTGAGAACGCTGCTCAACTGCTGGAAGCAGATGGCCCGAGATTACAAAGCCTGCTCTGCAGGTACCAGGTAGCTACTGAAGTAGCAGGCCCTCTTAGTAACAAACCCACTTGGGTCTGTCACTGCTGCTGGCTTCCCAGATAGCAGCACTGGGTGGTTTTTTCCATCTTTTCTTGGCACCAACTTCCATGACGCTCTTCAGAGCTATCTGTAATTGCTTTCCCCATCTTACATCACTGAGACATTTGTGGAAGAAGGGAGGGGAGTGGGAGGATGGACTGAAAAACTACAAATGATGAGCAACAGTGCAGCAATGAGAATGTCATGAATTGGAGTAGTCTTAAACATGGTGTCTTGGAGATCAGTGTTCCGGTTTCAGTCGTGGTGTGCTCTCACATGACCTCGGGTAGATCGATAACTTGTTTTGTGTTTCATCCTCTCATCTGTACAATACTCCTTTTGTCTTTTTGCTTGGAGCAGGCTCTTCAGAGGAGGCACTGCCTTTTGTTCTGTGTTTGCACAGTCTGATATGCTACTAAAATAATATTTTAAGGCCTGATCTATACACCAGCTTGTACTCCTCTGATTTTAATTGTGGTATGGTGTAAATAATGCTAGACTCTCAACTGTTTGAGCTGTAGGTGCTGGAAGGTCATAGCAGGGGAAAAGTCCCTCTAAGTATGTCTTACTCCTACAGCACTCGCCCAGCACCCTCTGCATGCCACTGCTGAAGAAAGGTGGCTGGTCATCAGGGACTTTTGGCCTGATTCAATACAAGAACTGGTTTCGTATGTCACTCCAATTTAGCTTAAATCCGTGTAGCATTTACACCCTCAACTAAACAGATTCATCTTTTTATGCTATTTACTATCATTGTGTATTATATCTGTTATCACATGATATAAATGAAACATCATCGGTATGGCAGCACCTCTGTTTACTGCAATTACCATGTGCTAGAATGATAAAAGGAGAGACAACTCAGGACGTCAAGTGACTTAGACACAGACTTGCATAATCACCCCTTGTTACAGGATTTGTATTTTAAACGTAAATACAGAAATGCACAGCTTTTATAAGAAATAAATCGTCATTCAAAAAAAAAAAAAGCTGTGATTTTCTGTAGTAGACAAGTGCACAGACATAGGTTTTCCCTCTTGGGAAGAACACATTTGAGAAGGGCAAGAGCGTTTCAATGTGACGTCATAGCAGAAGCAGCCTATGGTGCCACACTGGAGCATAGCGCTCTACGTGGGCAAATCGAGAGACTGAGAGAAAGTGGGTAATTGCACTTGCTGAATTCTGGTCATTAGTAATTCATGATTATTTAGGGCTGTCATTTGTACCTCACTCATAAGTATAATTGATGGGCTCCCTCTGGGTCATGCTACTGAAATGGCAGAGGGAGTCATTAAAAAGCAAGGGCCTGGAAACTGTCTGTGTTTTATATGGACCAGGGTTATTAAGTTGTAAACGGATACACAAAAGATCACTTTTTTAATGCTGAAAAAATATGAAAAAGTATTTCTGCCCTGATATAAAGTCATTTAACATGATGAATGCATATTTAAGAAAAAGGAGCTCCAAATAAACTTTGCTTATAGAGGCAGTACAAGAGTCTCAGAAGCCCCAACATTACTCTAAATCTGTTTTCATTGAAGCAACTGATAAAATTCTCCTGTGGTTTTGAGTCCTGATACATAGGAGCAAAGCCTGAGAATCCAACCAAAAGCAGGCAAATTTTAGTATGCTATGTACAGTACTGGTGCTGCAATGTTAATATGTAAATGTGCTAATTACTAGCAGAATAAAAATTCCTTTATTTCAAGGGTCTTTCTCCCAAGATTTTTCATTTGGAAGTTAACAGCTTAGAGAACAAATGTTTTCTGTACTCTTAAGTAAAGAATTTTTCTTTCGTCTTAACTATTTTGTCATGGATGGCTCACAAGGCAGAAGGGAAATGCACACACATGGAAACAGTCTATTACTAAACAATATAATTCTGGGTTTTTTTGAAAAAGAGAGAGACTGTCCATATGAGGGAAATAAAAGAGGGATTAGATGGAGCTGCAAGAAGAATTAACCTGTATTTCGAACCTTCTTTCTCCAGTTCCTGAGGAAAAGGGGGTTTAGAAAATAGGCTTTTTGCTGTTCTAGTTTCTATAAAAATCTTTAAAGTTCTGCTACTTTTTCTTAATATGCAGACTTCTTAAGAACTTGCTAAAGAAGTGAATCAGACCATAAAGAGTGTTTTAAATGGAGCACAGACATCTGTAGTCTAACAGAACTAGCATTTTTATAGTGCACTTCCCAAGGATTTGCATGAATTTCTACAAAGAAAAGCTGCTTACTCATTCTTAAGCAAAGAAGTTTTTTCTCTGTGACATTTGTGAAGCGTAGAAGAACCAACAAGCCGCACAATGCATACAAATGTTTACCATTCATTACATTAAACCAATATAAATCAGTCCACCTTGATGGATGGAAAAATAATTTTCTTTTACTGAAACCTTTCTAGTTCCTGTTGTATACCACCAACATCCAGCAAACAATGTTACACGCTATTTAAGCAAAAATAAAGTGCAAAGTAATTATAACTGCACGCAGGAAACTCTTATGCACAGGGATTTTTGGGCTTTCTCAACCTTTCAGTTAACTACTACTGCCGGTGTCCAGAGTTACTTCATCTATACTTACAAATGCTGTTTGCACTGACTTGAATGCAGAACTCCTCAGATACGTTTATTGACTGTCCTGCCCCATACTCTTCTGCAAACCATTTTCTGGCACGGCCCTGTCCTCTTGTCCTTGCGTCGCCTCTCCGGGGCTGCAGGGCTGCCGGGGCTGCTGTGCGTGCCCCCCTTTCTTGTGTAAACAACCCAGGTGTGTAAATTCCACTAGCGCAGGGAAAGAGGAAGAACATATGCTGGGTTTTCCATAAGCATTGTATCAGAAGGAAAAGAAAATAAGAATTGGTGGTAACCAGGAGGGAATTTTGTCTACAAGTGGCACATTTTGATAGATCTGAAAGTCCCCAATTTATGTCTGCTGTCAATTAAGTGGCAATTAATTAGTCTTCTCTACCCATTCAGAAAAATAAAACGTAAATAGTTTACCTTGCTAAATAACTAAACAGCAGCTATTGATAAAATTATATTTATGTAATGGCACCACTGCGTACTATCTTATCAAAATATCTTCCTCATACCTCAAACAAAAGAAAGAACATGTTTTCTAGTAACAATTCCGTCATCTCAATCATGGCTGCAACCTCCCACTGACTTGCACAGGAGGTCCAGCCTTGTCCCCGCAGCGTGAAGGCTGGAGGGCTCCCAGCCTCCAGACCACGTGCTGATTTTGACCTCAGGAATATTTGGCCTGAAATTATCATCTAACGGCAGTTGGCTCAGGAATTACCAAAGGATACTAAACCTCGCAGTAGAATAACTGTTCAAGTATAAGCACATATGTAAGGTATAAAACAGCATGAGGAAATCTGCCCTCACAAAAGGTATTTCACTGTAACATATATTCAGAATTAACAGAGGAAGGAGATTTCAACAGGAGAGATTCCAAATGCCACGCACAGCTCTAACAGAGAGAGAAGCCATTGTATATCCAATACCTTACACAGTTGCAGCACCGTAAAATTATATGGAAAGCCATGTCCTAGCCAGCTAGTGCAAATTATTCACAAGCCTAAAACACATGAGGTTTTTTTTTCCTGGTTTTCTTCCTTTTCTTTAGTTGATCTGTCCATCACTGATTTCTTCTTTCTCCCTCTCTAGTGGCCATGTGTACCAAGCATCCCATACTCCATAGTATCTATGCATCCAACATTAGATGATGCAGGTTTGTAATACGTTGCGGCTGACAAGCTACTTAATACGTAGTTACCAAAGTAAGAGAAATTTGAAAGCAGACTCAAGAATGTGCTTGGGTCTTCCCAAGACTACATCCACCACATCCTACTGCCCATTTTTACTCTTCTATCTCCAAGGTGGCACTCAAACTTTTCCAGCCTTTTTCATGGCTCTTAGAAGTTTGATCTTCAAGAATAGTCACATTTTGTGTGTTGCTTTCACATCTCCTAACTGTCATGGGCTGTTCTTCAGCAGTTTCACCTGATGTTTATCATTAAACAGTGAAGTTCCTCTGCTGCTTCCATTTTAGATTGTAGGTAGTGAGCTCTCTGCAGCCTATTTTTGTGCAAAAGAATATAACATGCAGTATATACTGTAAATGACTATGCTATAAATACTATTTAATTTCATAATCATTACATAATTTCTATTAAAAAAACCTCAAGCATCCCTTCCTTATTTACTGTATGTTCTTAATTCAGAGTCTTTATCTCTGTGTCTCACACAGTTGCTAAGCCTACTATCTGGCTCCACCACAAATTTCATCAAGGTCCATTCAGTTCAGTTTCACTACATCCACTTCAGTTTAACTACAGCTTTCTCCATAGTCAATATATTTCCAATGCAAAGAAGGTCCAAAAGCTAAGCATTTCAACATTTCAGACAAGTTAATTTATCCATCTTTTGTGCCATGAAAGATCCCATCGTCTCTGTCACAAGGCATGTAATGTTCCTAAGAAATTATGCATATTTGTAGTTTTTGGCAGTCTTCTGAAGCATTCATATGCATGGATTATTTTTTTGTCTTCTGTGTTATTTCAGATGTTACTATTTATAAGGAAGAATTTTGCTGAGCACAATTCAGCAGCATTAGGACTAAAGTCCATGATTATAGAGCCAATTTTTTTTTTTTTTTAAATGAAGCAAAACTGTATAGATCTATTTATTGGCTTTTAAGCACTGGGAATAATTGTATGTCACTTGTGACAAATTTTCTAGAGAGAAACTAAACAACTTAACCAATATCATCTATTTGCTGAAGTTTCAGAAGGACTCAAGATTAGCCACAAGTCCTAATTCTATAGAGATACCAGAAATCAGGCCATTGAGATCATCCCTGTGTATTTTTCTTTTGCATGATTTTTGTGCTACTACAGATAAAATACCAATACTTGCTATTTTTTCCAGACAAAAAAAAAAAGGCAAATTGGCTCTGTTATACATAAGCAGACTTGAGAATTACTAGTTTTCATTATTGAAATATTGTAGCGTTCCCATTCTTGCGTCCATACAACAGAAAATGGTATTATTGATGGGATGGGAAATAGCAAAAAAAAAAAAGGAAATACAAACTATTCACTGCTTGGTATTTACCACATAATGTGGTGGTGACCTCAGGTTTTTTAGGGGCCACATTCAGACAGCGTAATTTCCCTGCTGTAAATCACTTTAAAGCATATTTTTGCATCATTGCATATTCTTCCATCATCCCACATTCAGAATCGAAATGGTTAACAGTGATGGCTGTGTGCAGCCCATTAACTCTTATTTTGTTAGGGCATTTCTTAACACATCAGATAGGTCACCAGTCCACCACATTGGCCAAGACTGCTCGTCCCAACAGAAACCTGCAGAGCTAAAAGGATTCCACACAGTTTGAGTTCAGGAATCAGTCTCTTGTAAGAAATCCACAGACTGATCCTGAAACCATGGCTACTGTCCGGAGAATTGTTTACCTAACATCATGTGGATGCTGCCATATTTCATAGAATTATTAACTTTTAAAGACAAAATCTTCAACCATATTTTAGCAGTGCATTAAGAAATCCATAATAATAGTGGTACAGTGAGTTATGCTTTCATTTTACCATAATCAGTGCCATCTTATCAAACCCGTGATATAAAATTATATATACATCAAATATAAATCCCTTTTTAGAGTTATTTATTTACCATGCTCTGCAGAATCCTAGTATTCTGAAATGTCCAAGTGGAGATTGTTGAATACCCAACGAAATGCTCAATTCTGACTCGGAGCCAGCAATACAAGATTAGAGGTTCTGATGCCATTACTTACAGTCCTTTCAATGTCCCTGGCCCCAGGTTTTCTCCAGCCCCTCTGTTGGGGCTATCCTTGTAGCCAACAAAGTACAAGAAGATGAGGACACGCTGCTCTCCAGCCTGGTTCACTGTCCCGTATCTACAGTTGAGCCACTGATGAATGGTCATTTGTGAAAACCCAGATGGATCAGTTCTGCTGCCGGAGAGGGAGCGTGGCGGCGGCAGTAGGCAGGCCTAAGAAGTGCCAAATCTCAACCAAAAGCTGAATGCTGGAATGTCACAGACCTTTTCCTCAGAAGGTCCTCTTTGCAGGAGGAGAGGTTTTAGATTAAAAGTTAGCTGGCTCTTCACCCAAAGTCTAAGATCTGGTCTGACGTCCTTCTGCCTTGTTATGCAGCAGTTCTCTTTCACTGTGCATTAGCAGCTTGTAGAAAATGTAGTCAGAATACTACTTGGAAATAATTCCTTGTCGTAACAATTTATGATACAGTCCAACTACCGCCTGTTCCCTGCACGATAGCAACCTGACTTTATGATTATTTTATATAGCAATACGTTACGATTATTTATATAGCAATTACATAGGAAAGCACAAAGAGGATGCCAGTCCACACATTTGCAGAAATAAAGTGTCCTAAAGAATCTAAAGTAAAATGCAGGCCTGTACTAAACTGTCTGTAATCCAAGTTCATTACAATACTGGGGAATAAACTGGAAAGCTATCTTCTCCCTGATTTTACCAGGTTTTTTAGCATAAAGATGTGGAAAGCAGCTCACATGAAAAGTTTCCTGCTCAAGAGATACTCTGAACACATTTCTGAAAAACACTACCCTTGCTGCAATTTAGATTCTTCTATTTTGATTGTGTGTTGGCTTTAGTTGTGGAAAAAAAAAAAAATCAGGGTGCACACAGTAAAATGTGCAACATTTAATTTGCAGCAAATAATAAAACTCAAACCATAATCAGCATTTCCTTTTTCCAGAGAAAACATTACACTGAACTTAATTTTACAGCTCTACAAATTGTTTTAAAGTAATCTGCTCAATTGGGCGAGTTAATGATATTTAATTTGACCAGGCCAAACTTTACATGCTACGCATTACTGTGAACAATTGCAGTCAATACAAGTGTTTGTGTAACGTAAATGTAACGCTAACACCTTCCATTCTCAGCTGGCGTTACAAAAAACCCGGTGTCATCACCTCTCTAAGATAAACCAAAGATGACAGCGTAATAAGTGTTATGTGCACAAGGTAATTCAGCAGGAATTTAGCGTTTTCAATCGATTCTGCACTTGAGTTAACCCTCTTTATTATCACCCAGCTTTTTTGCTGTGGGCAATATGTTAAGTATGGGCTAAATTCAGTTACTGTGCTGAGTAATGTTACTCGTTTGGTTGCCCCACTTACTTTAATGGGCCTAAACATGGCAGAGCACAGCGTGAACTAAGTGCTATCTGATACAAGTAAAGATACCAGAATCTGGACATTTATTTTAGAGTTTTCAATCATATTCAAGAAGCTAATATGGCAGAGTCACCACATCAGTATACATTTCAGACATGGTACAAAAATGATTAAGTGACAAAGTAGTAGCCACCACTAATACCTGAGGCTAGACACTATTGCATCTATGTCCAATCAAGGCAATTCATTATTTTTATGCCTTGGAAAAATTATGCTACTCTTCCACGCGCTTCATGCAGAAGGCAGCAGTTTCCAGTGTACAACTCGTACCTGTGATTACAGATACAGTGATGTGGATTATCAAGTGAATAGCTGTCTGATTGGGAAGAGTACAATGTACGACATCATTCATAAAGAAAATATATAAACAAAGTATGCTCCTTGATGAGAAGGACTGCTACGACAGGGGCCCTCACTGCCAGTGCTAGTAGCAGCTTCAAATCCCAAATTGCAGTTTAGTTTATCTCTACATGTCAGCCAAAACTTGCCCTAGTCCAAAGAATGTGGTAACAAATATATGATTACATGACGCTTTAGGATTGTCATTTCATTATACAGCTTTGTCTAACACATTGCTCTGGGCAGCTTCTTTTGAATTCTTTCATCTGTATTAAAATGCCAATAGTTTGCAGGTTAAAACAGGATAAAACCTTACTGGAGCTACCAGTGGTTCCCACTATGTCTCTAACATAGTTCTTTGCGTATGAGCCCACGGACCTTTTGGATTTGCAGATGTCTCAATAAACGCCCAATTTCAAAAGAAATCTCCATCTAGGACTGGAAACAGCAGGAAGTGGGCACACATTCAGTCTTTTCACCACAGGGGCCTTTTTTTTAGTTCATTCCACACTGTTCATTGTGTTTAGCTCCCTTAAAATTACAATCTGTGCAGAGACACACAGAAACATTACAATTTCTCACAACCCAAAACTCGAAATGAGAATTACAGTTTTGCAGCTTTATAAAAATTCTGACAAATATGACCTCATCTCTTTCACAGCCTCTGGGTAGACTTACGTACTTAGATACTCATGGAAAAATTCTTTAGAAACCACGTGAGGAAGGAAGCTAACCATGAGTGAAACGCAAAGCCAGAGTGGGCTCCTGGATCAGGAGGGACATCTCTGCCAACGATTTGAAACTGTAAACCTGGTACTAAAATCGAACGCGTCATCTTGGCTTTGCTGCTGTGAACAGGAGCTTCACTACTCCTTTGAGATAGAAGGGATCTGTGTTCAAATTCTCTTCTCAAACCCCCTCCTTCCATGGCCTGGCAGGAATAGTATTGGTAGCTCTGGGCTGGGTCTCTCAGTCAAGTTTAGTAAAGGCGTACTGTTTTCTATAAGCATTCACTCAGCCAGGAGGTGATGGAGGTGAGATGTGCAGATGGGAAATGGCCAAGCTACAGAGACAAAAGGGGAATTTGAAAAAAAAACACCCATGATTTTTTTTTTTCCTTATTATTTCTATTCCCTATCCCGGTATAGGGAACCCATCTCTAAAATGCAGGGTTTTTTTGCAGTGAATGGGTACCACCACGATGTTTCATCTGAAAAATTGTTTATGGGACACAGATACATAACTTTAGAATTTCAGCTCTTGTCACGGTAATTCTGTTCAATAATAGGGTTAAAGTTTAAAAATAAAGCAACAAAATAGAAAAATTACAGGAGAATCAATACCTTGTTTTGTTGGAACAAGGCCTGAGGGATTTCTAATCTGCAACAAATGGGATGTTGGTTTGTACTTTAACTCAAAGAGCGAGCCCAGTAGAAGCTAACCGTGAAAATCAAAAGCAGAGCACAGGATTTGTAAAGTTACTATAGTGAAAGGGGGAAGTGCATAAATAGTTCCTAGTACTTGCTGTATGTACCTTCAGATGGAAGCGGAGACTTTTAAATTAACAGCCAAAACCAACAAAGAGATCTTCTGCTTTCTGACTGTTTCTCTCATTGCTTTGCTTGCTTTCTTCCTGCAGGTCAATGGGAAGGATTTATCTAAAGCCACACACGAGCAGGCAGTGGAAGCCTTCAAAACAGCCAAGGAGCCCATCGTGGTGCAGGTTCTGAGAAGAACTCCACGCACCAAGGTCTTCACCGCTCCTCACGAGTCTCAGCTGGTAGATGTGGGCACTCAGACAGATATCACTTTTGAACATATCATGGCTCTAAGCAAGATGGGTTCACCTACTCCACCCGTCTCCGTGCTAGACCCATACCTCCTGCCTGAAGAGTAAGTAACAGTTCCTTGCATTCCTTAATGTGGCATGTTAGTAGCAGTTCACAAACTCACCTTTACTTGCTGGTGAACCTGTCCTCCCAGAAGTAGCCAGGATTCATACACCATTGAGCCATAACTCAAAACATTTCCATTTTTTCTGCATACTAGCAAGCCATTACTCACATGAGTAATGCCACTGAGTCACAACATGGCCTCATAAAGCTCATTTTTTGCTGGCATTTGATGGGTAAAGTTATTGTTTCTTGTAATTCCTCTCACTGCCTCTTTGGGTTGCTTATGTTTTAACTTTATTTTTTATGGCTGCTATAAATTGTGTAATGCTAAGAGCTGCTACATTCTGTTCCAGTGTATTAATTACTTTATTATAACCCTGCAGCGATGTTAGTCAAATAAATTATTTTCTAGGACTAAAATTACTTACCAGTGCTGTCATGGATGTTTTAGAATCAAATTTTAATTATTGTTAATGGTAGTTTGATGCTTTTGTACTTACAAATAAAAATGACAATTATCTCCTGGCACACACACACCACTCCCTCACACGCTGTTCAAGAGGAAGACGGCTCCCCAAGGAACCCGTGCAAATTACCTGTCATCTTGCCACGCATCTCCATAAGGGAAAAAGTAATAGAAAGGATTCTGAACGTCTTAGCTGCTGTGTATGACAATGCGATCTGGTCAGTCCACAGCGATACCTGGTTTTGAGATGATTTTGTACCTGGGGAGGGGCAGCTCCAGTGTGCATGTGTCCTGGCTGTGCAGTACAGCTCTGGAGGGGGAAGCCCAGAGAGCGTGAGCTGTGACCATCGATCGGCACACAAACACACGCAGCACGCCTCTCCAGACATCCCTGTCAGCGCTCCCAGGAAACAGAGTTTGACTAGAAACAGGCACCGATCCTGTACGGCTCCTCAGTGACTTTCACGGCATGTTGACGTTCACACATTCAGCCAGGAACTGGGCTTCTGTGTGCAACGTCTGCTCCTTTCACCACTCTCAGTGCTTGGTTACGTGAAAGATGGTTCCATCAGATATTACTGCATCACCGCCTATTCCCAGCCCATTGGAAATTCAAGCACAGCTGCATATTTTACTGGAAACGTTTGACAAAAGGCTGTAATTGTTTCACTGTTTGTAGTGAAAAAGCAACAGGGCTTAGAGCACTGTGGAGAGGAGGCCCCTATTCCTAGAGCACGGGCACTGCGTAGCCCCAAATGCATTTGCAAGAGGGTTTTTCAGTATCTGCAACCTTCCAACTGCAAAACCAAAGACATTACGAAAACAGCAAAGATTAATTAATAATGAATGCAACATACCTACATAATACCAGCTCAGTCCTATCACATAGCCTCATATTGCTCCTTAATTGTTAGGCGTAGCTTCCAAGTGCTGGCATCAGCAGCAGCCTTACTTTGAGCTGCAGAGGTTGGGCTGACCCACGTAGACTGCCTCACGGCTACTGCTACGTACCAGGGCAGTCAGGTAGCTGCTATTCAAATATGCTGTCACCAGCGTGTGCAAGCAAATGGAGTCGTTTTTTCCTAACGCTTCCTGTAACTTCTCCGAATCCCTCTCAAATTAACGTAGCCTGCGTATAACTACGTGGGTGTCTTCACCAGTTAGCAGATGCTGTTACATAAATAGCCTCACACTTACAAAGAAACACGTATCTAGCTAACAAAGAATTCAAGGGAGTTTACTTTCATTACAGAAAAAAAAATTCCAGCATAGAAAAATGTGATCACAAGAGCATTACACTGCTTACAACTTCCAAAGTATAGATAGTGAAACTGGGGGGGGAGCTCAGGTTGTAAAAAGCAGCATGCCAATAGTGAATGGCAATATGAAGAGTGGCACATATTTAAATAGTATTTAAATCGTTATGCACAGCTTGTTGCATTCAAATCAATCAACAGAGTGCTATTGATCCAAATAGTTGTGTGGTTATTTTTATATTTTTATATTATTATTATATTATATTTTTATATTATTAAAATTATTATTTTTATAATACTTAGCAATTTGATAAAACTTTGTGTCTTTAAGGCAAAGTAACAATACCAAGCAGCGAGACAAGACTGAGTTTGCTTTCATATCTGCAAATAAGCTGAGCTCACAAGTAAATAATCTAGTATTCCCTCTCATCTTGAACCCTGGCAAATATCTGCCCACTTGGCTGTCACTTGGTACCCCTTTCTCTACTTTGCTTCTATTCTGTGTATTTTTTTCCCCAAGCCAGCTTTACATTTGGAGAAAAATCACTAATAAATCCTAAGACCCTGTACAAGTCTCTCGTTCACCATCAGGTGCCAAATGTTTCAGACTCCTCTTATAATACATGTCATTTTTATGTAATACATTTATTGGTGTAAATGGTACAGTGTATATGATTAACCACATGCAACTTCTTGGTTTGGTTGTTAGTCCATCACATTGACGATGCCTTGCTATAAGCTAGGAATGGATTAATACTCTAACTAGAGTACCGAGTGCTGTCCTAAAACATACCTTTTTTTTCCCAGCCATCCATCAGTGCATGAATACTATGACCCAAATGACTACATGGGAGGAATTCATCAAGAAATGGACCGAGATGAGTTGGAATTAGAGGTACTTAGTCTTTAGTAATGGTTTCATTTACTGACAGTTTAATATGTGTATGTTACGGTCTTCATAGTGTATAGAAAATGAAAAGACATTTCAAAGCAGGTATTTGTAGTAACATCGCTCATTACCTACTGTGCACGTTGCAAACCTTACTGATATCTTCTTTAGCAGTGTATTTAACTATGTGCCATGGACTGATAAACCAGATCTTCAGCTAACAAATTAACATAAATAATTAAGTCATTGATGCCATTAGTTAAATTCTGTATAACTGTGCTGATTTAGACTTTCTGAAAATCTGAAAGCCTATGCAAGTTTGCTGAGTGGCAGGACCTGTTCCACATAGTCACAGTAAAAATGTGCGAGTTTCCCTTAAATATTCCTCAGCTGAGAAGCAGATGTTCTTGATGAAGCATTTAGAAGTATTTTAAGTTTACAAGAGAAGACCAGAATAGATTTGCCACTATACTAAGCTCTTCCTCCCTTTTTCATTACTGAAGAGTTTCATATGGATACATACAAAATTATAGGTAATAAAAGTTGAACCAGTCATGAAGGTATGCAAGTCCATTTTCCTGCCAAATCTTTAAAAATCACTTGTGTTTTAAGACCTTGAATATCCCACCAGAAGTTCATCTTCAGTTTTCTCATTCTTAATTTTAAATAACATGCTCCCAACCATTAAGAGTACAGCATATAAATTGCGGGACTTTGTTCTGCAAGATACTTAAGCAGCACTGACCCACTGAAATGTTTTCACTTGTTTGTAATAAATAGCAGTAAAGTATCTCAATACTTCTAAATACTGCCAGCGATGTCTGACCCAGCTAATCCATTCAAGATTATCAGTAAGTGAATAGTTTACTCTTAGCTTGCTTGCACTTCTGATATCTTAGATCCTGGTCCTGCTAACGCTTATTTGTCAAAGCAAGCGATGCTGACCTGTCTGTAGCTCTGTTTAAATCAGTGGTAGATTTATCAACTGCTTCAATGGGAGCAGTGTTCAGTAGTTCTATGAGCACAAAGTTGTTCCTTTCTGTAAAAGTGTTTGCAGGATCAAGGACTGAAACCGCATAAAAAGTTTGCAAGCTGTTCTCAAATTCTGCAGATCTGGCAGTAATTCATCTTCTGTATACAAATGCAAATCAAAGACAGGATAAAAATCAAAGTGCCAGTAAAACAAATGCTGTCTAGCAGACTTCAAGGCCTTACTTTTCAAACAAGTGCCTTTTTTTTTTCTTAAATAAAAACAAATACAATATAGATTTCAGTCTTAAGGGAAAATATAGAAGAAATTAGTATTTGCTGCCAGTGTCTTTTCAAAAATCTATTTTTAGGAAACCTAATATTGTGGCTAAATTATATTGCTTCCATTAGAAGGTCAACCAGTTGAGCTGAAAACAGTTTAAACACATGCACTTCAGTAGCAAGACGTTAATATGCCTTAAACCACAACATTAATAATTTTGACATTGATATAGTACTTGATGGCAAAAGGTGATCAGCTCAGTAACACAGGGAGATGAACATTAGAAAAGTCTCTGTAGCCTAATAGTATTTCTTAAAAACCACTAAAGATTCTTGTTCAAATTGTAGAGACTATGATCAATGGTAAGGTCAAAGTGCTAACAGGGACTCAACTGGCTAGTTGCTTTTTTGTTTGCCTTTTGATAGATATGTTTTAAAAGACCACAAAGGCACTGTTTCATTGACTGCAGCGGGAATGTCTAAAGTAAGAAAGCCATCAAATCAGCCTTCTGGGCTTCTGTGTCCATAAAATGTGCTTTGAATTTCAATCAGAAGCTCCTCATCTAAACTTTTATGGTCTATAACTGACTGGTTAGTGATTTGTAACAAGTAAATGAGACAAAAACAGTGAAATACCCAAGTTCACAACAAGCTTCTAATGTAAATATCCGTAGGAAGGAATTTAGGCTGGCAGTATTGCCAAGACGCCAAAATTGTGTTCTCAGTTTTATCTCGCAACATTTATCTTAAAATTGATGACTCAGAGGTAACTGCCACATATACCCTAGTACAAAAATAAATAAATACCATTTCTTTTCTTTTGAAGTTTACGTGTCACAAGGAAAGAGGGACTAAATCCTGAACTACTATTTCATTATAAATTAAAAGTAGATTCATTCTTCACAGAGGCCCAGCCAGAAGTCATTTCAGGTTCATAAAGGAAGAATAATGTCACTCCAGGATTCCCCCAGCAGTCTTATGCGTTAATATGTTTATTCAAACACGTCTGTCCAGCTGTCAGACACGCAGCCCAAGTGCGGGCTTTCTCAGTGTATAAATTCTCTCAGATTACAAACAAGAACATTCTACATCAAAAAGGGGGGTTGTTCTCTCACATTTGACGTTCTGTCTTTACCCTTTCCTATATGCAACTTGTACGTAGGTCTTGCTTTCTGAGTAGAGAACTGAACTGAGCTGAATGGCTAGCTGAGACTAAGCACAGCCTGGTAATGAAAAACTACACGAAATGTTTGCTAACTGCTAAGAAATCTTCCTTCTGATATTCTCACTCAATCTTGGACAGAAGTGAAGTCTTCACTTAAAAGACTGAAGAAGGACAACAGATTCATTCAAATAGTTTGTTGCCCTCCCAGCACCCAGCTCACGCAGCATTCCCGGCATGAAACCACAACATCTGATCAGCAAAAAACGAACACGCTGAGCACCAAAATCCGTGCTTCAAAATTTGAAATTAATACTTCACTCCTTCTAGGAAATCATAAATAAAAGCTGAGTACCAGGGTTTCAAGCTCTCCCCTTCACTGCACTTTGATTAAAACTTTTCTTTTACTTCTCCAAGAATCTGTTTCCAAGGGAGGGGAGGAGGCAATAGTTAATTATCTGAACATGGGAATCGGTAGGCTCCTTTGCAGGTACTGGGCAATTTTTATTCCATCCTAGTTGTAAAGCATTTGAAAGCATCTTTTATGCGAATATATTTCTTCTCAACAGAAAACTCCCGCTCTGCAGGGAGTTGCACTGATCAGGAGCTTCTCAAGGCTTTCGTATGTCTCTGAATACAAAAGACTTCAGCCTGAGCAGTCCTGCTCAGGTGGTGATTGAATATGTAAAGGTTTAGAAAGCAGTATCTTCCTTCAGCTTCCCAACTGTACTTTCTAAGACAAGTATTTGTATATTCTTTGTTTGGAACAAATCCAAAAGTGGTAAAACATTTCAACTTGCTTACAAGCTAATACTTAAGTGTTGTCCTGCCTTAACTCTCTGGAGGACTTCAACCTGGTTTTAACACCTCTTGCTGCATGAGAAAGGTTTTTCTTGTGGACCGTTGGCCATCTGCTTGGAAAAGAGCCTGGGCATCCTTCAAGTTCTCTTACTTAGGCATCCTAAGCCTTGTTTCATCGGGGGGAGATGCACTTTTCAACCTTCCCCAGCACCACTGATGAGTTAAACTAGTCCAGTTTCTGTGGTCCGTCACAGAATTACCATCACAGAGCTGGGCTGGCACAGAAGCCTTCAGGTGGAGTTTTACTTCATCTCTAGGGCAAAGAATTTTGGAAAGAAAACCCGGTTTATAAAGTTTTCTTCTCTAAAGTAGAGGGGTGAGATTTTTCTTCCTGCTGTATAAGGGTCAGTTGCCAAAAAGTAGTGAGGAGGCCTCACACAGTATAAAAGGAAATAGTTCTTATTTCCCTGACAATTTTTTCTGGGTGAAACCTTTTAATGGAATAGCAAAAAAGTGAGTCCTGCTGGTCAGGTACGTCAGAAGTCAGCACAGAAAAAAAAAACCAACACTTTTTACAGAGAGACAAAAGGACAGAGTACTTATAATGTCAGCTTTGGATAACATTTTCTGAATGTTTGAACTTTTTTTTTTACCCATCATTGTCCTCTCATTTCAGGTTTCTACAGCTCGTTTCTGTCTTGTTAGAGAAAGGACCTTGATTTTTATAAATTTGCAGGAAGGGTATAATTTTAAATCAGCAGTACAGTAATTCAGTATTCTGTTGCAAATGAAGGATCTTCTGAGCTTACAGAGGTTAATTTACTATTATCACTTACTCCTAATTCATTACTATGAGCGGTCGCAGGTATAATGTCATAGTGCATGTTCATCTCTTCTTGTCTTGCTACAAACGCCATATGGATTTCAGCACCTAGCTCTCTGAGCCCTCCTTGGCCCTGTATTTGCTATGGAGCCAGTAATCTTTCAGACAGCTCTCTCGTGCAGGCTCTGTTTTGAAATAGCATACAAATACTTCTCTTGAACATCTTTCAAAATGTCACTTTCACCTGATCTAAAGCAGCAGATTTTAGTTATCTGTGTGTGTAAAAGTTGTATCACATATGAAATGTGATATTATCATATTATTAAATGTGATATTTATCATATTCACGCAGCCCTAATATTAACCACACTTTGTGGTTAACTTAATTCCTGCAGATCTAGACCAGGTGTTGAATAACTTCAGTGTCCCCCTTCTGCAGCGTTGGCGGCTGATACGTTTCATCGTGTAGTTACGATTTTACGCAGAGTCCATTACAACAGTACCTGAGCCCCAGTTGAGCACTAAATATTTTTTCATCTCAAGACTGTGCAGTACACCGGACTAATCTGGAAGAGCATGTGTCTAGCAGGGACTCTGGAAGCAGTCCAGCTGCTGCTGTGCGCGCAGCAGGAGCGCAGAACACTGCAGGCTCACAGGATCAGGCCCCTGGGCTCGTCGGAAGTGCAGTGCTGAAGATGGAGGAGTAAGAAATGGCAAGTCTGGTGGCGTTGTCAACACATGAACTTACACCTTCAAAGTTCTCCAGGCCCATATTAATTTCTAGGGTTTAATTAATGCCTGGTACAACTACATAAGCTGTGATAATACCTGTACTTGCAGGTGCCAATTTTCTGTTCTATTTTTCCCTTTCATGTGTCTGGGCATTATACAGACTCCACTCTGAACATGGGAAATAATCTTTGCTTTGAAGACTCTGCAGTTGGTTCTTCAACTCCAACTGGAATTGCACGCTTTTATCTCTCAAATAGTTCAAACCTTTATGATTATATTAAAACTTTACTGACACAAAGACCTATAGAAAGCAACAGTTCCTATCTTTAAGTACACAAAATTACCATATTTGGATAGCAAACCCACTTATTCTATTCCTACCAAGGACTAGAGGGATTGTACCCAAGGGTAAGTCTGTCAAGTAATTACTCATAAAAATTCAAGTTCTAAACACCTGCCCTAAAGATTTTTTTGTTTGCTTTAGCTTTTGCTGCTTTATTTGTGAGCGTGTTTTTAAACAATATCTGTTTTCCTTTTAAAATATATACTGTTTAATTTACCAGATGATTTATTACCTTCCAGTGCATCACAGGTGATGTCTTGGATGGTGCATTTTAAATGTAAACCCATACTTATTTTTTAATTATAATAATACTCTTCATAGTTGTACAGTGTTGAAAAAATACCTATTGTTATTCAAAACATGCAGCAGGTAAGAATAGAACTAACAGATTGCTCCCTCCTCTCCTTCCACTCCAAAAGGTGCTGGCAAGTGGCTGTGGTTACCTAGGATCTATTTAAATAATGATCAAAGTCACCATGCTTTCGTTTGTTTCTGGGGGTGGTCTTTAACATTATATATATTTTTTCACTATGAGTATCAAAAAAAAAAACAGTATAATGAGCTACAGCACTAGTTTCTTGCCACTGTTTCATTGCCACGTCTTCAAATGAGTAAAGTATATAAAAACTTCCCTCACAACATAAATCTTTTCGTTTAAAGCGCGCAGGAAAGAGCGGAATCATTCTAGGCCTGAATTAGGCCAAATGCACAAATTCCCACCTCGTCCCTAGTTCGCACCATGATTAAATGCACTGACTGCAGTGGCGGTCCTGAGGATCAAAGGAGACCAGAACTGACTCCACTTTGTCTTGTCTTTTCTTCTGAAGAATTTCCATCTCCTCTCTAGAAAGCCCCCAAAGCTTTAGAAATCTGGAAACAACCCCCACTGTCAAAGCATTGTGTTCAAACATTGAAGTAACAAAAGAGGGAGAAAAAAGAGCAGCAGTTCACCATGGATACTATTGATTGAAACCATTTAAATACCATCTGAAATGTCACTGACATTTACAGCTACGTTTCTTTAAAAAAAAAAAAAAGAAATTACACATGTTGACAAGTAAATAACATGAGATTGCTGATCTTGGCAGCTGTCATCTAGACATGCCAATAAATTATTCATATCAGCTTGTTTTATTGTCTTGCCCCTTACAAATGGCACAGCGTAGGTCAGAACAGAGAGATGTTCAGAAATAATGAGTCGTGTTATCAGGACTCTTCCCCTGGAACAGAGGGGTCCAAGCAGAACTGCACAGTTCGGGGTCTGCCCTTGGGCTGGGACACCCCTCACATCCCTTTGCCCCCTCTGCCTGGTCCCACTCTTCCCCTTCGCAGCAATGGGGCTCGATCCCCACAGCCACCTCCTCCATCCTGCCTGGCAGCAGCTGCAGAGGAGCGGGACCTTTCAAAGCCTCAGGCACTGCCAAGCACTCTAAGAGAAGTAAAAAACCACAGCTATAGTTGCTACTACACCTCTACCTATGAAGAGGCATCCTTCCTCCCTGTGGCAGCACCCTCAGGACTGACACAGCAGTCGCAATAAGCTGGCGAAGCGCATTAGGCTCCCACGATGTCCCGCAGAAGCGAGAAGGCAGAGCTGAGAGATGCTCCATGGATGGTTACACTGACTGCAGACCAGCCAGGAGCATCCCGCAGCGTGCGGGGATCTCTGTGGATTTTACAACCCTTTATACCAAGCAGTGTCACAGAGCAGCAGCAACTGTAGGAACAAAATCACCTACGTGAAGTCTGTGTGGCCAAAAGGCAAAGAGAAAGAACGCATATTTTTAAGATGACTTAAATGTCTGCAAGACTAACAAGACCACCAAAGAGCAGTAGAATGATAAACTGTGACCTGCTAAAACCAAACCCTTGCAAGACACTGAACTGCTTATTATATTTCTATTACCTATTGCTGACAATATATTGATCTTCAGCCACGCTTTTGAGAAATTTATTACATCATTTCATCAAAATTAGACAAGTTAAGGTAATAGGGTATTATATTTTTTGTCTGAAAAGCCAGAAAATTTCCCTGCTTATAAGGAAATATATATCAGCTGTGGCAAATATTGAAATCATACTTTATAAGCGTTTTAGCTTTTGAAGTCTTACCACTACATGAAATATAGGTAATTTTTCTTCTTTAAGATCAATAAAAGGTCTGTTTTCAAAACGACTTCATATTGATTGAAGGGTCAGAAATGCCCCAGGTATTGATTGTCTGCATATAATCACGTTTTGCTCAGTAAGTTAACCTCGTCTACAAGTGAAATGAAAAGAGATGCACTATATCACTTAAGCAAAATATTTTCATTGTATTTGAAAAATTGCTTCCATCAGTCACCAGTGTCTCACTGACAAGGTATTTTCTTTTCCTCTTTTTTTTTTAAACCCCAGGAAGTAGATTTACACAGAGTGAACAGCCAGGACAAGCTTGGCCTTACTGTCTGTTACAGAACGGATGATGAAGATGACATGGGTATTTATGTCAGTGAGGTAAGATTGAGCTGATTTCGGTAAGATACAATTTGTCTTTTAAACTGCAGCGTTGGGCATTTAAGACATTTGTCTTCTGTTTGTACCATGTTCAAAAACCAGCCAGAATGCAGTAATTGGAAGAAATCTAATTATTTTTCCTTTTCTCCAAACTGAGTGAAATCCTGCATCTACTGAAGTCAAACTTCATTATATTAACATTTAGTGTTCAGTTTTCCCCTAAGACAGTCTCAACGTTCAATTTCAGATGACGTTTTCTAAGTATTTTTTAATATATTCCACCTTTAATTTTTGTTCTCAATTACTCCAGAAACAATATAAATGGGAAAAAAAATACCAAACCCACATGTTTTTATCTGCAAAGATTTAGGGCCCATTTGTCTCTCTTTGCCCCCTCTAAAGAAATAAGTAGCATTTTTTATATAAACTTTTTATCATGCAGATCCATTTCAATTTAGTAGCAGCAGTTTGGGGAAAGAAACTCATAACTAAATCTAAAATCTTCCATCAAAATGCATCACTTAGGACATAATCCTTCCTGTTCTGTATGCAACAACTGGTTTTAATCAGAGCATTATGTTATAAAGCAAAATGTTAAATTATGAGGTAACTCAATATCATGCAAGCATGATAAACCTGCATTTTCTGAAGACACATCTCAGGAAGAAATGTTTTGGTTTTGATGATTTTAATTTGCATTTCACTTTGTCTGACATATGCAAGGGAAAGTCCTGTAATCACTAAGCGAGACGTAATAACCACAGATACAGTGGCAACGACAGACACGCTGGCTTACGGTATCAGTCATATTACCAATACTGGGTTTTAAAACATGAAGTAAATACTGAGGTCTCACACCTCCAAAGCACTCACAGTTCTCTTATTTTGTAGATTGATCCCAACAGTATTGCTGCAAAAGATGGTCGACTCCGGGAAGGGGATCGCATTATTCAGGTATGTGTGTCAATGGTTGAAAGTCTGCTAACACACTATAATCTGCTGCAGTGTATTTATTTCGGTATAATTTTTACAAATCATTCCCTTCCGACTGGTATCCATACACTTCCTTTTAACTTTGTGAGGATATTTCCCTTTCCTCTGCCATATCTTGCTCAGATTTTGATAGTCCTGGCCAGGTAAAGCCCTATATTGGTCCTACTCTGCAGGCTAAGCATACTGTCACCAGATGTCATCTGTTTCCAGCACATACTTAAGTCTTCCTTCTACCGCAGAAACCCTCTATTTTGGCCCGAGACATTATTTCTCTTTGAGAATCTCTCCAGGCAACCCTATTTATCCACAGGGATGGTAGCACTTGTTCAGCAGGCTGAACACCCGGTGCTGTGTGCCAGAATGAGCTGTCTTCCAAGGGCAACAACCCTACGCCAGAGGGGCTTTGTCAGAAGCGGTCTGTCTTCTGCACAGACACTAACATGAGTAGAGGCCCACGTCCCGTTCAGTCTCTGAGGTCAGCATCCACAGCCTCCCCTGTCCCACACAAGGGTGTTCCTGTTCCTTTCCACCTACCAGACCTGGTGTTACGGTTCTGCTCCTGCCTAACTCTCCTTCTCCAGTTTCTGTCCCCGTAACAGGGCTCTGCACATCACATGCAGAGGTCTGGAACAGCTTCACGTATCCAAACCAACACATTTGCCCAACACTCATCTGAGCAGCATGGCTGGAGATGTGAGCAGGGGCTGTGCGTGGCCTGTGCTGCACTGGGACCTATCCAGCCATGCAGTTCTCAGCAGCATTTAAGTATACCTACGAAAAGATTTCATTGTTGCTCTTTTCTTTAAAGATCAATGGCATAGAGGTACAGAACCGAGAAGAAGCTGTGGCACTTCTCACCAGTGAAGAGAGCAAGAATATCTCCTTACTTGTTGCAAGACCAGAAATTCAGGTACTGTAGCAACAACAAAAAAAACCCTGTCTTGAGTCTTAATTAAGAGAGTTGTTGCTTTGTAGAAAGCAGTTCTTTTAAGAATTTTAAACTACTTAAATCTATCAAATCTACCTAAAACCATATTATATAGTTTGACTGGACATATATATGGGCTAAAATAATGGAATTCAGCAGTCGTGGTATTTATATATATATATATTTTATATTAAAGTTCAATTTGTAAGACATTTGGTGATTTATATATGCTGCAATGCTATTACAAACATCAGTGCTAGGTATTATGGATGGTTTCAAGCCATAGCTTTGAAGAACATACCGAACTCTAATTCTTATAGCTATTGATTATTCATTCATTAAAACACCTATTATTTAGCCCTTTATACACCACCTCTTAATATAGTTAAATACTGTCAAGAAGCATCCTCAGCTGTAATAAAAGGTTGAACCAGGTCCCTTTGTAGAGCAGGGATTAGCACAACAAAGACGTTGGACAAACAGCCACGAGCACTGTCGTTTGATCTGTCTCTGCTCCTGGTGCTGTGAGAGCAACCCTTGCCAATGCACCTGGAGACACAGGGTCAGGCTCATGACTATCCTGTTAGCCGAGATGTTTCTGATCTTTCCCTTGAGGATAATTGAGCCTGAGAGTAAAAAAAAAAGTCCTACAGGCCCCTAGTAAGCATTTTTCCCTCTAGCCCTTGATGCTGCCTTGCAAGTGGTGGGTTCAGCTTTGGGCTCTGGAGTGGTTTTATACATACTAATCGAGTCACCCACAATCCAAAACAGTCCCAACTCTTAGAAGTATTTCCATGGATGAAAAGGCTGGTTTTGTTTCTTATATAAAGGGGTGTTGAAGATAAAACCACACTGCTGGAGATGGAGGCGGCTGGGGGGGCTGTAGGACAGTCAATACCCACACTTAGCACAAGGAGGTGCGTGCTCCTTCCCAGGACACTGTCACAGGAAGGAATCTCCTAAGATTTCCCAATCACTTTTCTCCAAGAAGGAACGTAATTTATGTCAGTCTTCATTCTTGTGACAACATTACGTTTGCTTTTTCCCTCCTTTTTCACATAGCTGGATGAAGGATGGATGGATGATGACAGAAATGATTTTCTGGATGACTTGCACATGGACATGTTAGAGGAACAGCACCACCAGGCAATGCAATTTACTGCCAGCATGCTTCAGCAGGTACTGCTGTTCTGTTGGGCAATGGTGTCAAAGCTTCACATTGCACTCAATATTCCAATATTGAGCTTGACTGAATACACTCAGTGTCTCGAATGACGATCAAGGCAAAAGGACTTTCTGTAAAATCAAGATATTACATGCCTATCCACAAACTTCATCTTGGGGACTAAAACATTTTAAAACATTACCTTTTGTTGCCCCTTACGACAACATGATCACCGTTCTTAGAAATCCACCATTCTGGCCATGGTCACTGAAAGAAGTACAAGCTAACTTGTTAACATTTCCTGCTGATATGCATGCACATACTGAAAACAGCCTGCCTCCCAAAACCTTAAAATCCAAATGGAGAACTCGGGCAAATGACTGAAGTAAGTTCTATATATAGGGAGAAAGTAAAAGAAAAAGGTTTTACAAAGCCGAGTTTATGCAGGGCCACAGATTTGGGCCTGTATCCCCCATCATTCTGCCACCATTAATGCAATCATACAAGTTCATGAACAAGATTTTCAATTTTTGTCTAGAGTTTGTTTCTAAAGTTTTCTGTAACTCTACATCTTCTGTGGGAGCCACATTTTCTAAAGGGACATCCACAACATGCTGTGTTTTCAGTCACCATTTCTCTGAGTTCTCAATAATATTCTTTCCATACCAATAAAAAGCAAAGATGCAGAAAATATAACAGATGACAGATAAGAAAACTATTAAATAACATGCTGTGATATTTTACATCTGTGCAATAATTTCTCTTTCTGTCTTTTCACTTTTGCTGTTAGAAGAAGCATGAGGAAGATGGAGGTACCACCGATACCGCCACCATTTTATCTAACCAGCATGAGAAGGACAGCGGTGTGGGGCGCACAGATGACAGCACTCGGAATGACGAGAGCTCCGAGCAGGAAAACAACGCGGATGATCACACCACCTCCTCCAACACTTTAGGGAGCCAGAAGAAGCTGACATATAGTCACGACACCCTAGGAAGTGGTGATATGCAGTTCAGCAATGAATCGTTTATCTCGGCCGACTGCACAGACGTTGACTTCCTTGGCATCCCCGTAGACGAATGCGAGCGATTCCGGGAACTGCTGGAACTGAAGTGCCAGGTGAAGTCGGCCAACCCTTACAGTTTGTATTATCATAACAGCACACTGGATATGAGCAAAAGCGACCAAGAAAGTGTTGACAGAGAGCTGGAGATGCTTAATGAGGAGCTGCGCAATATTGAGCTAGAGTGCCTGAATATTGTGAGAGCTCATAAGATGCAGCAGCTGAAAGATCAGTACCGGGAGCCCTGGATGCTACATAACAGCGGGTTCCGCAACTATAACACGAGCATTGATGTTCGCAGGCACGAGCTCTCAGACATTACGGAGCTCCCTGAGAAGTCTGACAAGGATAGCTCGAGTGCGTATAACACGGGCGAAAGCTGCCGAAGCACACCACTCACGCTGGAGATTTCCCCTGACAATTCACTGCGCAGAACTGCAGAAGGCATTAACTGTCAAGGTAATGAGGGGGCAGCGGCACATAATGTCTCCCAAAAGAATTTATTTGCTAGCTCGGAAATTCATGAATCCAGCACTGGTAAATGCCATGCCTCTGCTAAAGATCCCGACCTTGGCAAGCAGCTGGAAAGCAAGGAGAGAAAAGCCAGTGATGGAAGCAAAAGTCCTACTCATGGTCAAAAACCTTCTGGCTCCTACGTCTCCCCGTACCATCACTCTCCGTATAAGCACGCTCATATTCCCGCCCACGCACAGCACTATCAGAGCTACATGCAGCTCATCCAACAGAAATCAGCGGTGGAGTACGCACAGAGCCAAATGAGCCTGGTGAGTATGTGCAAAGACTTTAATTCAAGTCAGAGTGAACCGAGGATGGAGTGGAAAGTCAAGGTCAGAAGCGATGGGACCCGCTACATTACAAAGAGGCCAGTCAGGGACAGGCTGCTGAGAGAACGTGCCATAAAGATTAAGGAGGAGCGCAGTGGTATGACTACCGATGATGATGCCATCAGTGAAATGAAGATGGGCCGTTACTGGAGCAAGGAAGAGCGGAAGCAGCATTTAGTGAAAGCGAAGGAGCAGAGGAAGAGGCGCGAGTTTATGATGCAGAGCAGGCTAGATTGCTTAAAGGAACAGCAAGGTGCAGAAGAAAAGAAAGAGATGAATATCATTGAACTGAGCCACAAAAAAATGATGAAGAAGAGAAATAAAAAAATATTTGACAATTGGATGACAATCCAAGAACTGCTAACCCATGGAACAAAGTCACCAGACGGCACACGGGTGTACAATTCCTTCCTGTCAGTGACTACTGTATAATCAACATTGGTAAATTATGTATATAAAACACTACCAGTGGGGTAGAAATCAATGCCTCGTTCAATGTGGCAAGATTTTTGTATATAAGATACAGTCATCGAGTTTATAGTTCAAATACTGAACTCTACAACTGTGGGTGCCAGGATCTCCATTATAAAGTGGAGAGGAAGCTTGCCCATCTCCTTCAAAGGCAATATTAGCAGTGCTTTTTGGAATACTGATTGTACTTTTTTACTTGTTACCTTTTACATGAAGTGTTTAAATATCAGAAATGTATTAACCATACTTACACAGGTAATTTGCTTAAACTATATTCATATTAAAAGGTACCCAAGCTTTTCTTTACCTGAAAAAAAAAAAAAAAAAGCAAAAAACCCACAGGAGCAACTGCACATATGTATTTTTTGTGAAACCATATTTTGTGATATTATTTTGCTGTTGTTCACTTCTACACAGAGTGCTGTTTATCAATATTTAGCTCAAGGTTTAAACTCAGAATTAGAGTCATTCTCTTGTAATATTTAACATTTATCAAACAGCAGTTTTTAGAGTTATGCTCAACATTTAAACATTTTTCTTTTTAAGGTTTCTGAAGAAAGTATATAGGTTTCATCTGAAAAGCCTGAAGCAAAGTACACTATACTGCAGCTTTAAAGGATTTTAAAGCATGTTTGCAAATGTTGCAACCTATTGAAAAAATGTGCATGTACAGCTAATTTGTTTATATAAGACAGTTTGTGGAATTTGAAAAGCCCATGGTAGTAACTGTTTGCTTTATAGATTTGAATGTATTGAATTATAAAAGCAGTTTCATGAAATCATCCTTAGCTACAAACGTTAACGAGTAAAATGAAGTAAAATAAATTATTGTTTTATATTTCAAACTATTTTAAATTCTTTTGACTCCCTCCTGGTTTCCCCATGCAGAGTATTCTTCCCTCGAGCATAGCTCCTGTGCTGCAGGAATGCCTGGACAGCCTACTGGAGTCAAACCCAATGGGATAATCCATATCCTGACTTTGGGGGGAATTTGGATTGAGGTTTTCTTGAGGGAAGGAGAGATGGAGGGAAGAGGCAAGAGAAAAGTACAAGGAGTATCAAGAGTAGAATCAAGCAATGCGTATCTTAACTCACAAGGCATTTAAGATGACCTGTAAGTGAGAAAGAAATAGGACTTCTACTCTCCCTTTGTGTTTTGATTTGTGGTTTCTTAGTGGTATATAAAACTCACCTACAAACTTCAGTGTGGGTTGCATTAAAAACAGACAATACATAAATTAAAGCATATATAAATTAAAGCAAAATATATATAAATTAAAAGAGATGGTGAAAAAGACAAAAAACTAAATGTCAAAGAGATATCACATTCCTTTTCTTGTTTTTTATTTCTAAGTAAGAATTCAGATATAAATTTGAATATTCTGCTGGATTAAGTAAAGTAGATTCATGAATCGCTCCCAGATTCTCCATCCCCTCTCCCTTTTCCCTTGCCCCCACAGAAAACTTGCTCACAAACCCTTCTAAGTTGTTGTTCTGGTCTCTTCTGTCGAAATTATATAGAGCAAAAATCACAATCTTCATGATGGAAGTGAAAAGTTGGAAGGGGAGAGATTAACAGCTTCTCAGTGCCTTTTTCGCTATTATCAAGAAGCAAACAACAGATTTGTTCAGGGTTTTTTCCACTCCCTTGTGGATTAGCACTGAACTAGCATTAAATGTATGTCTACCATGTTCTGCACTAACCTCTTTTACATACCTGAAAATGCATCTTTGGCCCATGTAAATTGTCACTGCCCATTGAAATCTGACACTCAATAAGCCTCTGTAAATTTATCTTCAAGCGGTATTTTCCTTGGGATAAAGTACTAGTCCTACTGTAGTCTGTGAAAGATTTTCTGTTGACTTTGTTAGAGCCAGGATTTCACCTGACACATACCAGCCATTATCATCAGGAGTGGTACAGTTGGAAAAATACATGATTTTCACAACACACTCCCTTCAACATAAGACTCTTGCTATCTGTCTCAAATCTGCTTTACTCCGAGTTCATGTTCTGTTCCTCCCAACTGCAGATGTGAGAAGCCATAGCAAAATACTGCTTCTCCTCTTCACGTGCACAGGCAGAGCTATGATTAATGTGGAATCACAACCCTTAAACCAGGCATGAAAAGACAGTTAAGCCGTCTTTAGTCTACCTGGAAATACTAGAGTAAGATTTGAAATGCTCTAATGAGGAAGAATTATCATCAAGGTGTTCCTCATAAAAATAGGCTCTTTTGGAATAACTTTATGGGTAATGGTTCCTTTAGGCATCAGTTATATAAATGCTGAGCATTGTATGCATGTGTGTAACAGCAGAAACGTATTTGGGAATTCAAGTGTGATGTGTAGAAATTACACCAAAGCATCAACAGTATAAAATTTACCTTCTTTAAGATGTTGAAATAAAATTATTGGCCAAGAATTATTCTCACATCTTCGAGTTTTTCCTCACTAAACGTTTGTTGTTACTTTGGTCAGTTAAAAATCACCTCTCTCTTTTAGCATTATGATTTATTAACTAGCAACGGTTCACAGAATCTATCAGTTATCCTGGAAATCCAGGCAAAAGCTTTGAAAACTGCTGATTTTCCTTTTCCTTTCTCAGTTATCACACACCCTTTTTCATTGCCTTATTGAAGTACTTCATGCAGTGTTGAAAAGGGAGATTTTGGGTCTTTTATTGCTTGCAAGGAAACATTGGAAATTACCATAATGTCAGTCCAAACCTGACCTCATTACAGTGAAATGAATCGGACTAGAAAGCAGCCTTTGATGCCTAGGAGGAAATATTTCATCCAACTGCTTTTCTAAAAATTGTATTATAGTACAGTGCTTAAAAGATAACTGAAATTGGTTGTTCTAGTAGCCTACAGGACATCTCACACAAGAAATCTCTGTGCAACAGTGGAGATTGTGTCTCCTGTCTTACTACAGGCTTCACCTGAAAGCCAGCGCTCTCCCCCAGCTGCAGAGCAACAGAGCCATCCTCAGAGCCTGGCCATGGGGTCCTGTCCCACAGTGGGATGCTGACTCAACTTCAAGCCCAGATATTCAGAGTCCCGCAGGGATCAGCAATGGGAGCTAAGCTCCTTCTATTGGAGAGGCTCATTCCAAGGGATTTTTTGAAATTTATTTAAACCTGGAAGGAGCTAACAGGGGTGTTTCTCACCTGAAAGTATTAAGTCTTCATTCCCATCCTCCTCCTCAGCCACTTCACTGAGGGTAATCTCAAGCTTGGGCAAGAACTGAGCCCAGAATAATACGTAAGCAGGGAGAGATCCTGAATAGACAAAGGAACAAGCAATTGCCAAGCAGCCTGAGAGGTTTTGCCAGAAGCTCTTGGAGAGCCCGTGCACGCAGCTCCAGAGGCTCTTGGCAGCCGTTACTCATTCCTACCACCCCAAAGCCCATCTCCGCTTTTGCCATGGCAGCACTACGACATGGTTACAGACCAACACGTCCCCATCCTGTGGGGATGAGCAAACCAGAGGTATCAATGGGATGCCCTGGTTACAGGTTGGTGCAGAATTTGGCCTGATTCTTTGCAATGCGAATAGGCTCCGTGTCAAACTGGGGTCAGTTTCCCTAAATTGCAGAACGTCTCCCAGACGTAAGATCTATAAAAGTGTGAAATACTTATTTGCAAAGAGGGCTTAAATTAGCGTGGAATCACCCAGTTTAGAGGTGCGCTGAAATGGGAAAGCCCTGAACCAAACCTAACAGCATTTTTTTGTAAATTGAAAGAAGAGAACTTGCAAATTAGGGATGGCAAATAAAATGAGGTAAGACTACATATTGCCTAGGGACTACTGGTTGGAGAACTAATTAGGATTATAAACTGAAAGTATGTAAATTAACCAAATATAATTATCTGCTAGTGGCCTTTGGAAATAGGTTACTGGATACTTGTTAGCAAAATTGCTCAAATGCCTGGAAGCCACACAAAGCAAGCCATAAGCAATCTAAACTCCTCTTTTTGTTTTATTTTCAATTGTTTTTCAAGCAGTTGTTGTATTAAGGATTTATTGGAACATTAACTAATTAGAGAGAAAATTCAAAAAAACCCAAAAGAAAGACAGAAACTGTCACAGCAGATGCTGTACCTCTGTCCTGAGGCCCCTTGTTTTACTAAATGTAAATTCTTTAATGTGACAAAATAGCAAGGAGTCTGCTTGGGGTTTCATCCCAGCAGCTTCATTTCTCCAACAGAACAGCTTCTGTGAGCTTCCAGCCAGAGTTAATCTAGGAGAATGGTGGCTTTCTTGCACGAGTACAGCTTCTCAGCTGTACAGGCTTTACGAAGATATGTTCACTGTTCAAATGCAGACATGCAGAATTAACGTCCCTTTTCTCTAAGTGTCTGTCATGACACCAGGCAGTACTAGATTCAGAGGCTTCTGTGGGGAAAGCTGCTCATTCCCAGTTCATGTCATTGGAAGCACAAGATTGGCCACTGGAGATACCGGTAACGTTTGGTAGTCCAGACAGTGGTATATATTATACATTGAAAAAAATAAAGGGAGGTGACATAAATGTTAGCTGGGATGATTCCACGCTCAACCATGAGGGCTTTGATACACACGCCTTACACAAAGCCCACTTACGTGATCTGAAAGACTCCAAGCAATCTCAGAACATTTCAAAACAGACTATTAACTTACATAGTTAATTATCCTAAACTGTACTAGTGAAGTATATGAACAGAAGAGCAATCACAGCTTTTCATATCAGAACTTGATTTTCTGCTGCTAACCATACCTCCCACGTGCCTTCTAATGGTCACAGCTTAAAAAACCACTAATCATCCTGCAGCCCTGCTAACATACTGCCACCCCAAGCTGTATCCCTCCAGAAGCTCCAGGAGATCTGTGTCAGAGCTCATCTTGCAAAATAAATTATGCAACTATTTCTGTTTGCAGGACTGTTTGCAGGACACCCTCTGATGGCCAGGTTCACAATTGGGCATGCACTGCTCAGAAGGGTTCTTGTGTCAACTCCTCCTCTCAGTCGGAGGAATTTCTTGCTGGAATTCTAAAATGCCCAAAACACTGGTGCAATTGCCTTCTCTGAAGACTAGGTAGAAAACACAAAACCCAAATGAACGGAAAAGCTCCATGTCTACTCTACTGGATTCAATCTGCCAGTTTTGAATATTGGGAATTAAAGCTTCATCTGAGTTCTGTTACCTAAATTAGTACATCAACATCATGGATCTAAGAACATCATTTCAATGCTCTTTACTGATCAAGTCCAAAATGGGAACAAAGTTCTACCAGTTTCCTATGAAAAACTGTGTCATCTTCTGAAACACAGAGTGTTTCTTAGAGGAGATTTAACCAAATCAATTATTAACGAAAATAATGACCTGGTAACAATGGTCCAATTAGTGGTTTAATTTAAAAAAATATAATGCCAATATTATAAAAATCAGCATAGCTCCACTGGAGTCAAAGCCCAAATAAAAATCTGGGCTGATATTCTTACTTTTTCCATCTATGCAAAAATCAAAATAATTTTTAAAAGTTAACTAAATTTCTCCAATGTCTTCTTCAAGCACCTCTATGTATACATGAAAAATCAAGTTAAAGCAAGCCCAAAGAGCCCACACCTACTTCTCCCAGCAGATGATGTTTGCCTTAGGTAATGCACTTCTCGCACCCTGCTCCCGTCTCTCCTCTTTCTGGGAAAAAATGAGTCAGCTAAATCAGAAAGGGACCAGAAAGAATAATCCCCACAGTCTTTCAGTTGGGTCTGGGCCCAGCTATGACTAGGGATCAATTACACATGCAGGAAATTACATACGTAACACATTGAAAGAATAAAGCCAAGTCTGGCTCTGCTTATATGTTTTCATTTTGTGTTTAGTTCTTAAGGACCAAAAAAAGACCTAGCCCATGTCACATATCACACGATAAGCACATAATATTCCATGTTAAATTGTAAATCTGCTCTGTTGGGACTAGAAAAATCCCCTAAGGACTGGAAATGTTTTCATTTCCGTGGCATAAAAAGATTAAACGGCTTGCTCTGAAACTCAGGTAGGAGATTCTATTATAAAATACAACCTTAAAGAACGACACTTGCCCAGAAACAAGGGGTCGAAATGAAAATGCTGACAAACCCTAAACTGCAGAAGTGCAAAAGGGCACGACAGCTTGGGTGGCTGGGTCATGGACCGCTCAGTCTGGCCAAGAGAGAACACTTGGTCTGTCCTTTTAGTTTGCCAGGGAGGAACTTTAAAGGTAATTTCTTTGACAATCCATCCTTTTTATGTTAAGCAACTGCAGGACCATGCAACAGGGAGCCCCATTAACTGAGAATAAGAACTTCTCTATAAAAGCGAACTTTTGCTGACCTTCTCTCAAAGAAAATACTTTATCATATTGGAGTGCGGGCCTCCCAGGTGTCACAGCGAGGCTTGGACCGGGTGGGATTCCATTGTCCCTATTAGGAGAGTTAGCTTTGATTTTCGATAATCCATCCTTCGGCTTAGCAGGGCTTTGTTAGCTTAGAATGCCGTAAACAAAGACTCCCCAAAAGGCAAATCCAGCTATAATTGTTTAATAAAAGTAAATCAAAAAGGCTGCAAATTGAAGGCACCCAAGGTTTGTCAAATTTCTGCTGAGCATCCAACATTTACTAGTCCTTAGGGCTTAAGATAGCAGCCACAATAAAAGCAGTAAGGTCACATCCAAATAATTTCCATGAGAAACAAGACTCAGTTATGCCATAAGGTCCAGCAAGTGCAGATGCCAAATGTAACAAAAACCAAAGCCAATTTTACAAAGCTATTCCAGAAAACACTTCTCTGCTCTACTGCATTTGAACTCTCATTCAAAGAAACTCCACAGGCTTCTCTCCACAAACTGAACTCAAGGCAGAGGCAAGAACCACATGATTGATTGGTAATGAACTGATGAGCCTTCTTCAGTATTCCCATTCCAAAGTCATCAAAAACTATCTCTAGTAAGGCAAGACTGACCCTTTCTATATATACAACCACACAGCTTTCTCCTGTGTCAGTGTTTTTCAATGAGGCTAAAAGTTTTGCTTCGTTTATTCTTTTCTGAAGTCTTTGTAGGCATCTCTCTCTGCATCTGTATTACAGAATAATTGAGGCTGGAAGGAACCTCTGGAGATCATCTAGCCCCATCCACCATTCAAACACGACATTATCAAGGATTGCTAAACTCAATATAAACCAACAAATAAGCTGCCACAGAATGCAGATTTAAGGCAAAACCCAAAGGTGCAATGAAGCAGACACTAAAAGGGGGGTTAATAGTTTCAGCACAAGCTCTGTCTTCCTTCTCCACAAGCATTTTCCGACAGACACTACAGCATGCCCATCATGTCCTAGTCCTGCAAGGCTTTTCATTAAGCACCTTAAGTACCAGCTTTCCTCATGCAAACAATGGCAGGGTCTCAGGTTTTAGAAAGGTGACGTGAGTGGCCCTTGGGGCATGGGACAGGGCAGTGCTGTTTTAACAGGGTCCTTTGGGCCCCAGGGCCCTGGTAAGCAGCACAGTGGCCCAGTCCCTGGTGCTGACGCCAAGCACAGCTGGTCAGCACAGCTGGTCCATGAGGTCAAGGAATGAGAATAAAGTGCTAGAATCATGCTGCAAAACTATTGTACCACGGCCCTAAACGTGGGCACGCATGAGAAGAGAAGCAGTGGTGCAAGGCTCGCACTTGACACACAAGATTTGGCAGACGGTTTTGCATTTATCCCCTTAAAATATCTGCACTGGAAGCAGCACACACACCACACGCCCAGAGGACAGAGAAGGTTACACGCCTTGAGGCGTGCTCACAATGGTATTGCTCCTTTGAATTATTCAGGCTGGGGAAAAAGTCACATTATTAAGAAAAAGTAATAACCACCACATAACACATCTGCTTGTATTTGTGAATCACACATGTGCCAACTCTTCTCCCTCCTTAGTCCCAGTACAGTTTCCACGTCCTTTGCCTAAGCACAAACAGCACCAGTTCCCCAGTGAAAGCTTCGCTTGACTTTATGGGAGAAGGAGCAGACCTTGCTGAAGAAAAGTAGCTTCACTCATCAGCATTAATAGCTTATATATCAAAAGAGAAACAAAACCAAAGCTAAAAAAACCCTTCACCATGTTTTACAGTAATGTAGCATCTGTCGTTTTCAAAACTAAGTCAGAATAAATGTGGCAATTTCAGTTGCCTGCATGTGGCTGTTGATGAGTGCAGAGAAATATTTCCAAATTAAATGGATGAACATCCATGTGGCTAAAGTAGTACAAATAGGACCAGGCACAGCTGGTACTTTGTCTCCTAACATGGAGATTAGTGCCGTCAGCAGGGGCACACAAGCCCAAAATGCAGTAATTCTGCTAAATAACAAGTGCCTGCCAAAGGGCTTGTGTATTCCCAGTACAGCTTTAAACCTCAAGTCATCACCAACATCTGAGGCAACAAGGTTGCCTTAAAAATGCATTTCAGATTTTCATCCTCTCCACCATAGGAGGAGGAGACTTGCTTCCAACTCAGGTTGCCCATGTGCCAACCCACAAACAGTGACAACGGACCCCAAAATCCCTCAAAACGTTCTTCTTTTTACTTTAACTATGTCACCTCACACATCTCTCACCCCTCGCTCACTCTCCTGGTTGATCAGCTCAGGTAACAACAATCTTTTGTTAAAAACTAACAGGAACACACATTTACAAGGTCAGTGACCAAGGTTACCATTCATCTGAAAAAGTCCTAACTTTTTTTTTTTTTTTTTAAATCCATTTGGACCTGTCCTGGTTTCGGCTGAGATAGACTTAATTTTCTTCCTAGGAGCAGGTATAGTGCTGTGCTTTGGATTTAGTATGAGAGTAAGGCTGATAACACCCTGATGGCTTTAGTTGTTGCTGGGTAGTTGTAGTGTCCACACTAAGTCAGGGGCTTTTCAGCTTCTCATGCCCTGCCAGTGCCCAAGAAGCTGGGCGAGCGCAGCCAGGACAGCTGGCCCAGTCTGGCCAAAGGGATGTTCCCTACCACAGAGTGTCATGCTCCATCTGTAACTGGGGAAGCTAGCTGGAAGGTGGGATCGCTGCTTGGAACCAGACTGGGCATCGGGGGTGTTTTTCCCTTCTGCATGTTGTAAGAAATTGCATTTGTACATCACTTGGTTTTTGATATATACTATTGTTATTACTATTGTTATTACTATTACTATTATTATTACTCTCTTCCTTTGTTATCCTATTAAACTGTCTTTATCTCAACCCACAAATTTATTTTTTCTTTTATTTTATTTTCCATTCTTCTCCCCATCCCCTTGGGGGAGGAGAGGTGAGCGAGTGGCTGTGCAGTACTTAGTTACCAGCTGGGGTTAAACCACAACAAACCAAATGAAGAATCTTCAACAATGCTCACAAATGCAGCCAGCACTTTCCTGTGTAAGGTAAGTCAATGCTCTTTGATACATCAGGTAGACCTCACCTGCTTGCGGTCCAAAGATACAGAAATGGTAGTGACAGGCCAAAGGGAATGACCTGTTCCCAGGCAGAGGTACCCTCAACTGCTCCAAAGCAATTTATGCCCGATGAAGCTACACCATGGGATTAGGGCTAAAACGGGTTAGAAATGAGCACCCACAGTGAAAAGAGAACATTACAAAAGGCAGCAACTGTGAGGCTTTCACAGAGTGTGTATTGTAGCTTGTGACTCTTCCTCATCTTGGGCCAATCTGAAGTTTGTCCTCTCAGGAGGACCTTGTGGGAGGTCTCACTGCAGAAGGGCAAGTTTTCAGGACTGTCAGCTAGTGGTCAGATGTCAAGAGGAATTCAGCCAGGACAGGCGGTGACCAGCTAAAAAAACACTGGCATTGAATAAAGCATCTGTAGTCTCCTCATTCAGCCAACGATTGCAGTGCTCCAGCCACTGTCTGTCTGCTCCTCCCTGCACAACCAAACTTCTTCACAAACGGCCACAAAACTACGCTTGTTTAAACATTGACACAAAGGCCCTTAATCATACAGACCACCAGCCATATGGAAACACTACAGTGGGTTGTTCACAAGCCCATAACAGGTTCCAGCCTTTCACTGACTTCTTAGGAATTAAGAGGAGCAAGGAGAAGGGAACTGGTGACACATCAGACCCCCACGTGTATCACTACACGTGCCAGGACACACAATGAGGCGTTTCATCTCTCCTCTGAGACAGTTCTAGTCTCTTTCAAAGCAAATGTTGTCCTCTGTGTAGTACTGCAACACAAATTCTGCAGCAACACCTTCGGTAAGAACGTGACAAGAAGAGCTGGATGCCAAAGAGCAGCAGCAGGAAGAGCCTCTCCCCAGCAGTCATGTATCACACCAGTCCTGAGGACCTTTCAGAATGGGTGAATCCAGTTACAGCTCTGGTCTTGCTCAATGTAAAGCTCTCATCTCAATGGGATGAAAAATGGGCTGAGGTTGAGACAAGGGATAGAAGACAAACTCAGCCACTGTCACTGAAGCTAGGAAGGGTACCTGAATTAAAGTGCACGCATGTGCACGCACACACACGTAGGAGAACAGCCACAAACAGAACATCCTTCCTGCCTCACAGGGTGGCTGCAGCCGTCGGAGCAAGCTAGGGACAGGTAGCGTTTCATACACACACACACACACACTCAAAAACCCTGGTGCAGTGGAACTTGCTTTGCTTGACAAGACAAAGCCCAGACACCACACAAGACAGAACCTGGCCGAGCGAGGACTTAAGCCAGATCCGTGTCCCAGGCAAGGCCCCTCCCCAGAGGACTGTACACTCCCTTTCTGACCAAGTAACATTGAACTTTTTGCACAGAAAATGCCTAACTGCACAGAGTACTGACTGCAGCATGTGCCTGAGGTGCCTCATTCCAAACCTGTTTCAAATCTCAGCCTTCCCAGGCTATTCCCAGGTAGTTCTCACCATCTCCCTTCAGCTAGGCGGTCCTTCCTGATCTGAACTAGGAGTGTCCATTCTCACCCACCATTGGCACAGGAGCTTAACAAGTTTCAGAGGGCAGTTATTAGAAAAGAAGGTGAAGCATTCAGCCTCTACTCTGACATCATCCACACAGCCATTATTTACTACATCACAAGTTTTGTTTGCTTACAGTACACATTTGACAGAAGTCCAGGGAAAGCCAGTAGCAGAAGAGTTCAGTAATGAGACGATAAAAAAAACAGCATGAGGATCGTCGGGCTACCAAGACAGTGAGAGAAAAATTGTCATTTAAAAAAAAAAAAAAAAAAGAAGAAGAAGAAAAAAAGAGAAAGGTTTTGACAAAGAAAAAACTGAATAATGTGGAACAGTTGATGCACCCAGATGATAACCATTACTTGGGAATTACAACACAAGTCTGAATGAACAGAAGACTGTGAGAACGAGACAGACCTGCCAGCTCAGGAAGTTCCCACACTATTAATTGCCAGAACTTGTGAGGGCTAACCCAGGCAACAGGACTGGTTGGTATATGCTTTTCAGAAGCATCTGCTAAATGGCATGATTAGAGAGAAAGGACTGGGTTATGTGGACTTTGGGGTTGACTCAGGATTGGGTCATTGCACCATGATGGCATATGAAAACAGGACAAACACAAAAAGGACCCCATAGTCAGAGTCTTAAGGTATCAGTTCAGATGTTTAAGCAACAAGTGCACCGCTAGAAAGGGAGACGGGAAATGCATTCACTTCTGGATCCTCTTTGTGAAGTAGAGTTACTACAGGCACTTAGCAGCTTACAAAGAGTAACACCTTACTTGAAAAGCAAATCAAACTTGTTCTGAAGCTGCTAAATGTGCTACTTCTTTGGAAAGGAATACAATTAGATTTGTGTAAAGACTTTTTGTGAAGGATGTTTTATTTTGTTTGATAGTCATGTGAAATATTAGAAACTAAAATAAATCCTGAATGCTCTGACAGAGAATTAAGCTATTTAAGGATAAGCCTGGATTATTTGCAGAAAGCTGGGAAAACCCAGCAAAAGTAAGTCTCTGCCAACAGCTGACTAGTTCTGAAGGGAGACAGATTGAAGGAGCATTGGTACTCTTTGTAAATTTATATTCTGAAATACAGTGAGTAAACAGAACTTTAAACTGATATAGAGTACAAAATGGCTAGGGGTCCTTAGAAGTTAGTTCAAAACTCAGTAAAGGTAGTAGATTTTTGATCAGGCCCACATGAATAAAGATTCTTCCCACTGTGGTAGAAAGATTAGGACATACCTTATCAGATCCTAGCAACACCACAAGAATCGACATTGTGAAAATCAGATCAGAATTTGATCTAGAATTTATTGCTAATAATTTCAAGCCATAGCTGAGGGAAGCCAGGCGTCTTCTGCCAGAAGATGAATGATTTACACCCATGAAGTCACCATCTCAGATCACTCCTATCCTGACAAGTCTCAACTGAGGCTTTATTTTCTCATTGGCCATCTTTAATTAGTAAACTAGTTCTATCAGTTCATTGTCTTTCTACCCACACACTTGTAGACAGGCCAAAGTATTGACAGCAAAGAGTCCTCCCAATAAAGATGAAAAGCTTATGGGTACAGCCCCACTGGAGGAATTTCCCAGGCAGAGCTGAATGTAGAGAGATGGAAAGCTTCTCTGCAGAGTTTCCACTGGATTTTCCAATGTCCTCCTAAACAAGTGGCCCAGGGGATCTTTACTATCCCAGCCCAGAACTGCTGTGGGCACCACAATGGCCAATTGCCAGCACAGCTTCAAGTCATCTCTTCTTTAAGCCCTAATCAAGTTGCTGTTTTGTTCAATAGATGAACAGCCTTCCTTTCCTTAGCAGTGTTTGTTCATAACAAGCCGAACATCATCCTGCACTTGAAATGGCAAACATGATTTTAGCTTAAGTTGAAGAGGAGAAATTTTGCTGGGGGGAAGGGGCAGGATAAGGAAGGAAAGTTAAAAATACTGTCTACCAAGATTAGAATTGCTGTTATGTGAGCAGTGAGAAAACCAATACTGCCTAATAGTTGAATCTCAATCTATGAGGCTTTTTTGCTTTTATGGCTCTCTGTCTGCTTCATGCCAGTGTGAGCCACAAACCATAGCTTCGACCAAAGAGTTATGATAATATCAGATACTGCGGATGATGAGCAAATAACAGCAAAAATGTAATGAAAAGTATATATTTATGTCCTTGCTATTAAACCCAAAGCTATAAACATTGACAGCCCTAAGAACAGCAGTTTCTATTGTCATTGATTAATGCCTTGTTTTGAAGAACAAGGAGAAGGTTAAAACAAGAAAGAAACAAAGAGATTTTTTTGCTTCTCTGAATCTGAAAAATTACATTGGCTATTTTAGGCAGAACCTGCATTTCTGGAACATTTTCATATAAGGCAAAATGCCTAGCAGTGGAAATGCAGTCAGAGAGATCTTTTAGGGCCTTTGAATCATACCACAATGCACATTTTAAAACATTAATTAACCAAGGACCATGCTCACTAATGTGTATACTTCAAATTTGTTTCTTATGTCCTTGCCATTAACATAATTCTCAGCTGACAGTGCAGCCATAGCCACCATGTATTCACTGCAAAATAGGGTTTCTTTTAACTCTTAAATAACTATTGCTTCAAAGACTTTGAGGAGAGAAAGTCAACCCAGCTAAATCAATGCAAAAACTTTGCAATTAATGCAATTCATCATAATAACTACTGATGCAAAAATATCTCCTGCATATGATGGCATCAGAGATGCAGATGATGGCTTAAAAACTTAGTCAGAAGAACCCTCCATGTCTGCCAGAACCTAGAAGATAGTGGCTCCTGCACCTGGCTCCATCCACTGTAATACCATGTTTTCTGTCTCTTCTCTCCTAGCTACACATTCCGAGGATCGTGTTTTTCCAGTCCAAGCCTTATGTCCACATCTGGTTCTGAATGGAAAAAATAGGGTCACACACTCTTAACATTTCCGTAATGCTTCCACTCTCTTCCAACCTGATAAGAGAGAAGTTTCACTTCTGCTGTTTCTGCTCTGATGAAATGTTTGTACAAACATGTGCTGAGAGAGCACACAAGACTTGCACAATTCTTCCCTCCAGCACCGCTCCCTCTCTCCTGAACTCCTCTTTTAACCTCCTGTCTTTGGCACCATAAAAACACAGCATCTGATAACCACCCAGGAAATCCAAAATTGTGTCCTCTTGAGATTGCCAGCGCAAAAGAGCCTAGAGGTTCTCTTTTCAATCATTTTAGATTAAAAAAGAAATACAGAAAGGAAAGAAAAGATCTAACTAAAGGTATGTAAGATGGCAAGTCTGAGACTCACTCCAAGAGGTAAGTCTGTGCCGTTTTCTGGGGACAGACACTGTGCTCTTAAAATACAGTACATGGCATTGCCTCGGCACTACATGCAGAATCTTATACTGGCAGTTCATCAATTCTCCTGCCAACCCACTGACCCTTCTCCCATTAAAAAGGCATCAGCTCTTCCCTCTATTGGCATTTGCCATTCCTTTTTCTCAGGCCTCCGAGCACATCACTTTGGGTTAGACTAAGCCCCCATGGCATAACTCACTGCTTTTTTCCAGGTAGCCACCCTGGGCATTAGCCTGACTGACTGCAATTCCACAAGATCTCTCTGCTTGTTCTAGCAAGCTCAGGTAAAAATGAGTTTTCTTACACAGGCAAGGGTTGAAAAGACAACCTTTTTGGTGAAAAGCCTAATATTTATCCTCAATTGAAAGAAAACCTATTTCTCCTGAACACCAGAAAGGCTCGTTGTGCAACACTGTTTTATATTGTTATTTATGTGCACTATTCTTACACTGGGAGCAAAGGTCCTGTGGACCTTCACTATGGCTTTGTGCTACTCCTTAAGGGAACTGGTGTGATGTTTTCTTCTTTCTTTTCTTTTTTTAATAACCTGGATTGTTATTATTATTGCTGCTGTTGTTGCTAAAGAGCTCTAGGGGGAGATGTGGAAATAGTCTGTTCCCTTGTGTAATGCCTGAAAATCAAACCAGAATACATCAGACTGACACTGCCTGCCTGTTATTGCCTTAAAGCTAGTTATTAAAAACAAACAAAAACAATTCCTGCACCACACCGTATTCCACCTCCCCTAGAATGGAAGGGATAATTTAATCTAGTGGTGAAAGACATACAGGATTCAGGGCTCCTTTACGGCGACTCAGGCCAGCCAAGATCACCATGTGCATTTATATCCCAGCCTCATTGGGATACAAGAAACGTGGAGAGTTCTCAGCTGAAGAGAACCCCACTTGCTTTTGCAGTTCTGTAAGTATACTGTTTGCACTGGAGAGTGGCATATCAGTGAATTTTGTCTTTGCAAAGGTTAAACAATTCCAGATTTCCTTCAGTGAAAGTTTTCCATAAACATGACTGCCTTGTTCCGATACCAGCACTGAGCAGGAGTGCATGTACAAAGTATTGCAAATTGCTTTTCTGGTAGAAAAGATGACCAACAGGCAGTGGGATTTCTCTGTGGCTTTAGGATAACAAACCTGAGTGTTACACGCAAACCTGTGAAATACACTTTTGCCTAATGCCTCATAGTTTTGCAGGTAGCAGGGACGTTAGCAGACATAGCTACTTTAGCTATCAGTCGCTGCCATTAAAAATGCCTTTATTTTAATCCAACACTGTTTATATCACAGCTGTGTTGCTGTACCATCCACCAGTCAGGAGCTAAAATGCCTGTTCTCTATGTGTACAATATGCCAGCGCACAAAGACATCAGTGACGCACAGAGGGAGCCTCTCGCATGAGTCAGTGACATACAGTAACTATTTGACATGTTTGTCCACAATTTGGTGTTACGCTCCTTTCAGAAGAGCAGAGCAGGTCCAATGGATACTTCTGGAAGGAGGGGAAGGTTTTTTCTTCCTTTGTGAGCAACTGGAGGTGCTTACCAGACAGCAGATGGGTAGACTGCAGAGAGTTGCCTCTGGTGAGAAACTCACTATTATCTTGGGTCCTAGTCCCATAGGTACCTGACTTCTTCAAGTACAAAAGCCTTCGCTGGAGAGCTCACTAAAAGAGGTCACACATGCCTCCCTGAAAAACTCTGGCCATCTCAGGATCTCTAGGACTTTGTTGATCGTTTCAAAGGAACTACATGGATAAACACAACCCCCTCCCTGGCCACGGGCGTGCCATGCTCCATCTCCTGTCCAACAGGGAGGAAATAGCAGGTTGGGGCAGAGGACAGGGCAGTTCTGAGGAGGAGGAGAAGAGGATTTAAAAAGATGGAAATTAAGCAGTTTCCTTCCTTATACAAAGAAATCAAGCATGCAGTAATTTTTAAATACTTTGAACAGTCTCACAAATCCTTGAGCATGTGATATGGTTAGCCTGGCAATAAATGAAGTGAACAGGAAAGAGGGTATATAAAAACAATCAAGTGAAGTACTAAGGATAATAGCAGGCAAACACAAATCTCTGCAAACTTTAAAGAGACTGCTACTCTTGAAGCACATATAAAGGATACAAAGCTAATCAGCCATTTAATGGACAATCCTATAAATTAAGGGACGATAGAAAGCTGGTGTCTGGAGATAAATGGATTTTCCTTAAGTGTTTGCAAATTTAGCAGAGATGGAGCTGGCCTTTTGTTTTCTTGAAAATAAAACATTTGGAGAGATATTACTCTGCTACCAGCAATGAAATTTAGAGGGAAACCACAAGCAAATAAAGCCTGACATATACATGTTATGCTAGCTGCAATGTAGAGGGCTGGTCTCGCTGACCCAGGAGGCACCGTCTAGTCCTTTGTTCCTACAGCAGTTAAAATAAAAACAAGAAATCATCACCAACGCGTAGGAGCATCTTCAGGGGTTTTGATCATAAGCTAAACAGGAAAAGATTCAAGCAAAAAATTCCAACTTTGTTTGATCCTTGCCACAAAGATGAGCCCAAACAAAGCCCAGGATGCTGCCACCACATACAGGATCTGGCACGAGGTCACGTTTCAGAGAGATCCAATCCAGCACAGTGAGTGGGTAACACCATTAAGCATACCACATATTTTAAACAGAACTGCCCTTCCCTCCTAAGCAACTGAGCAGAGCGAGTTAACATCAGGCGCTTTGCTTTCTGATGGTGATTCTGATCAGACACAGCTCTGATCACCACAGTCAAGTCAGCCTGGAGTCCTCAAAACCATCTACACATTCACTTGGTGCTCAAGTCCCCATATGTTCAACATTTACTACTCAGAGTAGTGACAGTGCCAAACACCCAACAGAGGCAAGTCATGAAACAAAAAAGCAACAGAGCAGACCAGGACAGCTCTAAATACAGCCTCAGGGTTGGCAGAGGATGACACGCAGTGCTCCCCATCCTGTGCCAGGCAGCACCACACCAGGCACGCTGATGCAAGGTGGGAATGGGAGAAGGCTTCCCTTTACATTTCCAACTTTCTGATTCCATCATAATACTGGCTTTTACATTATAAGGAAGGAACAACAGGGACAGTCAAAGTTTTTTCCAACAGATTGTTTTTCAGTGAAAAATTGGATGCTTGACAAAACACTTTGTGGGTTTTAGAGAATATACACTTCTCGATTCAAATTTTACTCATAAGAAAACTAGAAGTGGGCATGGTTCTGTGTACAACAAGGCATAAACCCAAGGGTGTTCACACTGCCATCTCCACACCTCTCAATTAGCCAACAAGGATATCATTACCCTGCTTAAATTACTCATAAAGCACCAGCAGGAAAAATACATTTCTAGTGTCCAAATAGCTATGACCACAAGACTGAAGGTTCTGGTTTTGTCTCATCTTCCGGTCTCTTTATTCTTTTTACATTTTCTTCATTGCTATGGACAGAAAGCAACAATGCAGGTTAAGATCAAGATTTACTGATTACTTATTATATTCACCTTTGTGATTATGATTCAAATTTTACATTAAATAGGTTTTACATTAAATAGGTTTTCAAATCTAAGAAAGTTTTGACCTACATCCTAGAAGACAAATACACAGAAAATATAAGATGCTCAGAAGACTCTTTTCCATGTCCTGTGATCCACTTTGCTTGTTAAAGCATAGAGAGGAAATGTTCAGCTGAGAAAAAGGAGAAGGGTTTGGACTTTTCAAGCAGTTTCTTTCAGACTGACTTTTAATAAGCTTTGACTGCTAAAACCGTATCTCGACAGGCTTGTCACATCTGTGCTATTACATGCTATAAATCTGTTTTTATTTATATTTCATGTGCATTATAAATCTTTCAGATGAGTAGTGTGTACTCTCGCACCACCACTACAGAATCCCCACTCTACACAACTCCTAACTGCATTCTTAATACCAGTAATACTAATCCCAGTCATGTCAGCTTCCTCATGTTACCACTAATGCTAGTTTTGGCAGACACTGTTTTAATTTGAGATGTCTTTTCTCCTTTTGGAGGCCTGAGTGCCAGTATTAAAAGGGAGAAATACATAGTTTGCTACGTTTGCTCTTCCTCTGTATATTGGTGATTGTAACTTGTGAGGAAGAATATTTAAAAAAATACATCTGAAGTACAGTGATTCCCCCCAAAACAGCTAAAGGCCAGTCACGAAGACATGCCACTGTTTACGTGACAGCTGTAGAATTAATACAAAACAACTTCAGGAAATGTGCATACAAATTCTTTCACTGGAAGAGTTATAGAATAATAAATTCTGAGCTTTGAAATGTGCTTTCAAAAGCCTGTCAAACTCTCCTGCAGCATCACAACAACAGCCGAACCAGTTTTGTATAATGTATTGTAATCATCTGAGGATACATATCTGCAGAAGATGAGGTACAAATCCAGAATCCAATGTTGCAATTATTTGTGCGCTATTTAGAAAGCTCACTACCTACAACACACAGGTTTTCAACACAACCCCTCCCTCAAGAAGTAAACGTCACTGTCTGCTCACTGCCCTCGCACGATCCTCAGAGCACCTGGAAAAATCGGACAGAGCGCTGATGCAGCTGTTTTCATCAAAGAGAACCCCACAATTTGGCTTCCTAAAAGAGGAATATGAATCATTTCTCTCTGGACCTGACAAACAGTAGTGCTTGCATGAAGGTACTAGAAGGTCTATGCCTTTACTAGCGTTTATGTAAAGAATGTCTTCTCCTCCCCGCCAGCTTGCAAAGAGTGCTGTCTAGCTAATGAGAACTCCGAAGACCTGCATTAATCTCTGTGAATCCGTATCTCAGCTGCAACTACTGTTCAATATTCTTAACTGCCAGCACCAAAACTACAGGTTTTCTCCACAATAAATGCTTTTTAAAATACCAGCAAGACCACTCCAGGGAGAACTGTTATCATGAAATAATTATGCCCTTTTGGGATATGAACACATGGCTGTCCTTTATGGATTAGAGCAACACCCCACGTGAATTACAGCAGAACAACATCTCTTGTTGTGCTTTTCTCTTAAAGGCAGGAGGTTTCCTGTCATCTTCCTCCTCCTCCCATATTTTTAGAAAGCGGTTCAGGCACCTTAGCTAAAAATGTATTCAAAAGAATTGTAGGAGAACAAACAGCTGTGACTTTCTTACTCTACAGCCATCTGTGTTCATGTATTTTTAATGAATCATTTCGGCTATTCATTCACACAAAAGTTGCATTTGATTTGGTATTTGTAGATCACCTCGTTATCAGACAACCCTTTCACTGCTGAGAGGGTAGCTAGCACGACAAGAGCTTTACTACAAGTCCACACTGCACGTCACAGGTGAAGAGCAGCTCCAGGACTGTCTTCTGTGGGAAGAGGGATGAGCCTTTCGCGGCTGCACCATCCTTTCCCACAGTTTGGTTTCACAGAGACAAGTAATTCAAACTCCCAAGAGAATATCAAAATAGACTCAAAGACATTGTCAGCTGTACGTGAGGAAAGTACAACTCCAAACCGTCATCACTTGCACGTCTTTACCCTATTAATCATCTCTAGGAGTTCACATAAATACGCGCACACACAATAATGCCTTATATATCTTGTGTGTGCATACGCAAATTAGTGCAACATCTAAGAACTTATCTAAAATGTTAGAAAAGGTATACAGTATTTACAGATATTAAAACAGACTCAGACAGAGCTGCAAGGATACTGTACATCTTCAAAGGCACGGTGAAGAGGTCTGGGCGAGACAGGGTCCAATTTAGGGACAGGAGCCAATTCTAACCTGAGATTCACCGCTTGGCTGTGGGGAAGAGCCGCGGTAGCACTGTGACAAGACCATGGCTAATACTGAAGTAAAGAGATTAAAGCCTTTCTCTCAGGGCCTGCTTTCTTAACACAGCTTCAGGTGTCCTCTCGGAGGTCCCACATGAAGTGCTGAGCTGTGGTGGAGCTGGGCACACCGACAAACCCCCATGCCGTTCATCCTGGCCAGCTGAGGTCACCTATGCCGGTCTCCACACTCCAGTGCCAGGAACACCACAAAAAATGTGACTGGCCATGGCGGGGGAGGCCGGGAAAAAAGTGGAGGCTGAAAGGGGGAAGTGGAGGCTGAAAAAAAAAGGGCAATCAAACCTGCTTTAATCAAGCCAGCTTTTGTGTCTATTACTTACAAATTTTAAATTTTAATCATGATTTCTGCTAAGAAAGGAGAGAAGAAAGTGACAAACACATCAATGTGATATAACAAAACTTATCTTTGCTAGTGTAATAACAGCCATGGGTTTATGAACCATTGGATAAAACAACCAATAGAAAAATTAGATCATTTGGCTGTGGCTACTGGAATGTAATAGATGGCTCTTCAGCTGGGATAACTGAGCACATACTGCAGTGATTAATGTGAAAAGCCGGGTGGTGTATAAACTGTTTAACAGAAGAGAGCAATATGGCATGCAAACCAAACTAAACCAACCATAAATAATTTAGGCACCCTTGAAAAGATTTACGAAGATTTATTTCACATGTAAATCCTCTTTGCTGTAATATCAGAAAGAGGACGAGCATTTCTTTGGCTTAGTTTTACAGAACAGAATGGAAACATCACTTCAGAAAGAGGAATGTTCCACTTCTCCCCCCTCCAAGACATAATATAGCAGCTTCTTGACTAAAGGTCTCCTGAAAACTTTGACAGTAAAATCACGTTCAGCAGCACTACACAATTATATAGCAAATACTTAGTTACAGGGTTGAAATTAATACAGTAGTAGAGGATGAGCAACACAAAAGTGGGTCTCAGTCATAGCTTCTGAGGGCAGTATTCTCTGGAGAGTGTCAGCATTTACAACTGTGCCTACATTGCAGGTTAGAGAGGGCTCACGTGTGCCAGGCCCTGAGCAGTACGGGGATTCTCACAGTCAAAAGAACACAGTCTATCAAATACTCACGAGAGCCGAGTACAGAGCCTTTCGCATGCCAGCAAGCCAAATTTCACGAACAGTCTTTGGTCAAGCAAGGAATTGCTATTTTTCCATTGCTCAAACTGTAAACCAGGGCAGAACTTGCTGTGGGACGCCTTTCACTAACATGACAATACCTGCTGTTTGCTGTTCCAGTCCAGTAACCAAATACCACAGCTAAATGGGGAAGCACTTGGCCAAACCTTCCTGTCAATGCTCCAGTGATTAAATCAAAGGATGTGGAAATTCGTCTAGCAGTTAAATACAATTGGATTTCTCTTTCCAACCCTACGTACCACTGCCAAACACCACGTATTCCTTAATTTGAGCTCCAATTGCAAAGTCTTTGGAATCCTGACATACACAAATCAATCCACAAGATCGAGAGCAGCAAGCATGTCATTGTTTTCCCTGGGTGCTCTGAGGTTGCTCTGTAAAAGTCAGGCCAAGTTTAAAATGAATCATCACAAACCAGAATGACGAGCTGAACCTTATGCCACCACATCTCCTACAACATGGAGAGTCTACAGCTCTGGCATAAGCGGAGGAATCAGGACGCTGTACACCACGAGACACAAGGCATGGCCCTCTCCCAGTTCAGAAGGCACATCCTCTGCACTGGGTTATACAAAAGCACTGGGGGCTGTAGCCAAAGACACTTTCTTTAGCTGCTGCACATCACAGGGGGCTAAAGTTAAAAACCACAAAGCAGCATTAAAACCACAGTTGGCCAGCATCATAAGAGCTTGGAAGATAGATTTTTTTATATATATAATGATTTTAGATGTTTGCCTCTATTCTCCAATGCAGGACATGCTCTGTATGGAGTTTGTCAGAAACAGGTAACGCCTTCAGCCTGAAGGCAGCGGTGTCCCAATGCTTACCTACATTTGCAAGAGTGCCCAGCTGTCTCTGAAAGCAGGATATGCCTAAGTCTCATCTGAAGTTTGAAAGCTTGGTTCACGAGCAGAAGAACAAACCCTCAGGATTTTACCCTTTTTATTGCTGCAAATGCCAAGAAAAGTTTAAAATTAATAGCAACCAGCATAAAGTGGAATAAGAAATAAAAGAAACATTTACTGCCTTAGATACAGGCCTATGCCCCTGACATTTCTGTATCAGGGCAGTATTCTCTCTGCTTTAGCAGCAGGCAAGCATAAAACATGCTCTTACTGCAAACACCATGAATTTTTCTGTCCTTTTAAACTTAGCTGTGGAAGGTTGCATACTATAAAACTAGAGAAAGAGAATGGAAGACTCTCATTCTACAGAAGGCAATTACCAGGGCTGTCAGCAAGAGCAAGATTTACTACATGTAAAGGGTGAAGAGAAAGGAATGTGCCAAGCAGTTCAGAAAAAAATTGACAAAGATGGGGTTGCAAGATATTTTGCCAACCTCAAATTTGGTAGAGGCCTTACAGCTGTAGAGCAACCTCCAAAACCCCAAACTCTCCACAGGTCTTGATCTGTACAGGTGATACCTGTGGGGTGTGCGACTCTTCAGAAGCTGCTTCTCTAACAGAAAACATGGGACCACAAAACCGGATTCCTGTGCAGTTCTGAGGTTATCCCAAACAGTCATCTGCAAAACTGGAAGCTATGATGGGAAATTTGCCAAGAGACACCTGACTTCTCAGTAAAATGTATTAACTCTCCAGGCTTCTGGGAGATGAACCACAAGCTTCGCCCAGAGCTGCTGCCACCACTGGAAGCATCACTAGACGGTACAGGCAAAGCAGATCATGAACAGCCTGTTCTTATTCAGTGTTATTGCCCAGGGAGCTCAAAGGGAAACCACTGCTCAAACTCAGCCAGATCATCCTTGGGTTTGGGCAACTGGAGACAGACTGCCACATCACAGCTTGAAAATCTTAAAAACCCATTGACAGCAACTGGTCAGTGACACTACTTATGAGGAAAGCTCTTTCTCTCTATATATATTACTCTGCTTCATAGGTCTCCATTTTGACCATAGTGCTACTGTAAGAAATAACTAAACATCATCTCACCCAAATCTTACTGTACTTGAAATTCAGTTACTGCTAGTAATAATATGAAATAAAGGTCATGATTGGAAAGATTCCTTATGCTTGTAAGACACTCTTGGTGCAAGAAAGCATCTTCCATGGAGCTCCTTTGCTGGCTTAAACTGAGATAGCGGAGATAGCTTAAACTGGAGAACAGCTGAGGTTCTGCCCAAAAAAATCTGTGTGCAATTAATAGTCCTTAACAATGTAAGACTTAAAAATTGACTGCTGCCATTTCCTTCAGAATGGCAAGAGATTAAAAAAAAATTAATTTTTTTTTAAATACTGGAAAAATACCACAGTTTTGACATGAAAAGGCACCAAATCAGCATTACAACTTGGAGAATGTGATACAAACTAAAGAATAAGTACGGAAACCTTTGGCAAACTCCCAACAAAAGCAAATGTATTGGAAGTCTCAGCCAAACAAACTTCTCACTGGAGTAAAAAAAAGGGAATAGCAAGGGATTTATTTCATGTAGCATGTGTTTTTTGCTCTTTTTCCCCAAAGAATCCTCAGCCACAATGGGGAGATACTGTGGTGACGAAAGCTGTAAGAAGTTTTAACACTGAATTATTAGTTATTGCTGTGATGGCTGGTATCCATAATTCTGGATTCTCAGCTGACTCAGAAATGACTGTCCCCTGTAGACAAATTGTCATCCTTAGCACAAAACATTCCTGGTGCCCGTACAACCAGTAGGAAAAGCAACCTTCTGAAATGCAGTCAGAAAAGAGAGTTAAGCTGGAATCACTTTTAAATTGCTAGGCCATTGTTATGAAAGATTGTGCATAAATATTAACACCACTACTAAGCACTTGTATTTCATATTCCTGCTTGAAGCAAGTTTTTATTGCTGAGTTGTAACTGCCTGAAATTAACACCTTTTCCTGAAAATGCTGACAGATCATTCATTGTAATAGTGCTACAAGGCACACAACACAGCTGTACCACTAATACCAGGCTATTTAAAGCAGAAAGCAAAGCAAAACAGAGTTCTGGGTGTTCACATTAGCCAGCCAGCCCCAGAGCAGCCCGTCCCCTTCACAGCCCCGCAAACCTCCCTAGGGGGATCGGCTCGACTGCCGGAGGAGGGCAAAGAGCCCTCCAGCTGCCAGCGCGTGAAAAATGGCTTGGCATTGCTTCTTTGGGCCTGATCTGAAACACCGATGCTGCTGCTGGGGAAGGAGGGGTCAGCAGAAGGCCAGGATTCAACTGGACCCCACAGATGAATCAGTCTGCCAAGGACAATCTCGCTTAGACTGCTCTCACTTTGTTTTTCAGGAAAGATATCAACCTGAAGTGCCATGATCATCCTGACCTGGCGCTGACTGATTATTTTGTAGGTGCTCACTTCTTTCCCCTTGAGTTTGTTCCGCAAAAGCAGCTGACATGAGACATCTCCCATGCCAAAACAAATGGAAGAATGAAGGGGACTAAGAAGGGGAAGAGATGGTACTGGATGCTAAAGCAGTTTCGCTCTCCTAATACCCCTCACCTGCCCTTTCTACACAAGCAGACTTGCAAGGAAATAGTCACTATTTCTAATTTCAAAATTTTATGACATTTCTTTTTAAAAAATTTGATAGCAGAAATGCCTGAAAAAATTGAAACTCCAAACACACTACTTTGTATATATAAAACAATCTACTTTCAGTGACTTTTTTTTTTTTCCCACATTTCAAGCAGACAACTTTGTTGAAGTTACAGACACAGCTTTTACTTCCTCTGCAGCAAACCACCCCCAAAGCAATCGGAACCTTTCATATTGATCCCAAGTGAAACCCTCCTGCTGGTACACTCTGTTGCCAACCCCAAATTAAGTTAAGATTTGTACACAAGAACCCTGGCCATACTTTTGACAAACTATGTTTATGTCTCACTTTAGCCTGTTTGGATGCAGCCCAAGCTGCAGCCCCAGGAGGATAACCCTTCTGCTCCATCCTTGACACCTCCCAGGCAGAGCTCCAACAGCTCTCACCTCATGGATCAGCAGGGAAAGAAGCTGACTTCTTCATCCCATTTGCAGCAACAAAAAAATAGATCATAAAGCAGTTGGCTGCCTGATTCCTCGCCATGAACAACAACTAACACAACCTCCTCGAAAACTCTGACACTGTGCACTGCTGCAGTGGTCTCCCCCATTGCTGGTGCAGGGTTTCATTCTGTACTCCCAAGCTGGCATTGGTTATTCATGTCATTTTGGGGCTTGGAAGAGTCAGAACATGGCACGAAGCCCAGCCTTTCCACAATTGCTGGCCTTCTTTCCTTCAGCAGCTAAATTAGTCAAAAGGCCTGATAGCATATTTGCTCCATTGCTTCCAGAGTCGATTAAAATAACTTGAAAAAATTACCTTGAAAACTTCACTGCACACCAAAACTGGAATATTTTGCCTGCTTGTCTCTTCTCAGCAATGCTGTTCTGTAACGTGCTATCCAGCCACACATTTCCAAGTAACCTGCCTCTCATGCAGCACAATGCTGCTCTTTTCACAGGTTGCACAGAGGCAGCAAGAGCCCAGCAGTGAGGTTTTCAAAAGGCACTTAGCTCTGGCCTAACCCCAACCCCTTTCGATCTGAGCAGGAGCAAAGTCAGTGCTGTGAGCTACTTTGATAATCGAGGCCTAAATTAACTCAGAAAGTGGTGTCAAACTCAGAAGGGTCCTGACTCCCATTAACCTGTGCAGCTTCTTTTAGTCAGAAAGTAGTAGCATGCAGAAGAGCTCTTTTATTCTGCATGGGTCATGCTGTATCAGATTTTGGAAAATGCTTGGATTACCCCTCCTCGATTGCTATAGTCTAATTGCATCCCAAAACACTAGGTCTTCATGTAACCAATCCCCTGTACACACTTACTTGTTCTACAAAGAACAGATTTCCTCATCAGCAATCTTAAAGTTGTATTTCTGGTTTTAACAAAGCTCGTTGTAAAATACCTGTGGGGGGAAGCACATTGCTGAGCTGAAGTAGAGATTTTCAGCCATACACTTTAAGATTTTAGTTTTAGGATTTATCTGATCTTCCCAGCTTCCAAAATAAGAGAAGGGAGCAAGAACTTAAAATTTCAATGAAATACATAATCCATCCTTTGCCTAAACCCTCCAAGTCACAGCATGCTCACCACCTGCTTTACTTTTACGCAGGCAGCCTGGGCTCAGCAGGGAACAGTCTGTTGCAGCGAGGATTTCAATACAATTGCAAGGGCAAATGCTACAACTCAATTTTAAAGTGGAGGGGGGAATTATAAACAAAGTCTACTGAGAGTCAGGCTTGCAAGCATTAAGAGTGTATTGCATGGACATGCACCTGTGCATTTACACACAGAGCAAGAGCTCAGGGACTTGCCTTGTGACACTGATTATAACAGACAGGAACAAGCCTAGACACTGACACAGCAACATATTTCTGCAACCAAAGTTAGAGAAGATTTAAAAAAAATATATATTAGACAGAAGACAACCAGCAGAGAATTCAGAACAGCATTTATCACAAAGGATGGGTAAACTGTCCATTTATGTAGCTCGGTGATTTTCTTTGTGTTTAGGAAATCTAAACAAAAAATACCCTGTCCCGCCTCCAAAATGAAGAAAGTCCTTCTTTGCCCACTCATCTCCTACACTGCCTTGCTGTTAAAGGTATGCAACACTGCCACTGCCCAACACTTTGATAATATCCTGATGAAAAACTGTGTAATCACAAAAATGACAAAAGTAATCCACGAGGATCTGCAGAAGCCATTATTTACACAGGAAAGGCTCAGCAGATGCTGACCTTTCCCTTGTGTTTTTTCCTAGCCCAATGGCAGATAATCTGAGCTGTAGTTATTAACAAAGACAGTCCTATGAGCCTGATATGGTCAAATGATTTAGCACCTCCAGGTAAAACTTTTACACTGCATCTTAATTTACTACCCACTAGCGACCCTTCTTTTTTATCAGTCAGAACAGGATAGATTAGATCTTCCATGTAGATTTTATGTTTTGTCATCTAGGAGATTTACAATCCTAGTTGCACCTACTGCATTCAATGAGGCAAAGCTATGTTCTAGTCGTCCTCTTGCAATGCATGAAACTGTAGAGCATTACACTTCTGAAAAGCATCAAGTACCAGAGGATGCAACCAGAATACAGCTCAGGTTTGTAGGAATTCAAAAGGCAAACAAGAGGCACATTACAGTAACAAGGCTCAGACAGACTCTTCCACTACCCTGAGAAAAGCTGGTCAGGAATTTCCCACCAAAGCGTCACCTCCCATTGTGTGCCATGCAGGACAAGCAGAGGAAAAGGCCAGTCTGCTTCCCAGTAGCTTACAGTTTATGTCAGAGTGACATCACAAACACAGGTGGGTCTGAGATAAGGAAACTGCATTGTAGGATTGCCTAGAACTAGAAAAAGAAATTATTTTCTTGTCATGTGACAAGAAAGGTGGGACAAGGTGACAAGGTGGGAATGAAGGGAATGAATGGCGAGGTGAGTTTTGGTTTGGTTTTACTGTTGGGGGGGGTGTGTTTGGGGGTTTTTGTGATTTATTTTTTTTTTTTTTAATAATAAAAAACCTCACATCAAAATCTATTACTACTAGTTTGAGGCAAAGACTTAAACCTGTCTGTCTCCTATGTTAGATAACTGCTTTAACCATGAGGCATACCCCTCTTTTACTAGTCACTCTTGCTGAAACTGTTTCTGTACATGCAGATAGTTCCCTTGACCACTCAGAATTGTCCAGCAGAGCTATGCTATTCCTCTTTGGGCTTACCTACACAGCCATATACACGCATGAGCTATATAGCACACAGACAGCATTTCAGATCCACTGCACAGGACCTGTGGAGATCTGCAGGAATACTGACAGGGTTTACAGATATCCACAAATCCCAGTCCATNGTGTGCAGATAGTCCCCTTGACCACTCGGAATTGTCCAGCAGAGCCAAGCTATTTATAGATATCCACAAATCCCAGTCCATTAAAAAAAAAAAAGTATATTCCAATTCTAGCCAGAAAAAACTTCTAGACAGAAAGAGAGGATGCATCTCAGGAGGCCTTGATGTATTAGCTTTAGTCATGGTGCTCATTTGGAACAAACCACCTTATTAAAAATTATTTTTTTATTTCAGGTTGGCATGATTCAAAACAAACACCTTTCAGTAAGAAAAAAAAAGTCATTTAGAGTTTAAATATCATTTTTATAAAACCTGATCATAGTACTCAGTACTTCAGCTCAAACAGGAACAGTAGTAGTTGCCGAGTTCTCACATGTTTTGGTCCACAACAGCACTGGAGACAAAGTGTTGCAGAAACATTCTACTTGCAGGAGCAACCCCCCCAGGTTTGTCTATGAACCCCTCTATTACAACAATAAAAATGGTTGGGTTAAAAATCACATACTGTATCTCCTTAGGTGGATACTAAAAAAAAGAGGCTAACATAAAGAGTGATCCATTTGCATATACAGTGACTGTGACAACTTTAATAAGCACGTTAACCTTCATTTCCAAAGGTAACTCAGAGATGCAAGTGCATTATTTCCTCTGTGGCCTCATGTTTGTGAAAATTTCCAGAGCTCAGTATTTTCAGCTAGCCGGTACACCTTCCCCAAAAGGGTTAATGAAAGGATTTGAGCATGCCTTTTTTTTTTTTACATTGCCAACACTTTCTGTATAAGGGATGTAAATCATAACTCCAGACAGTTGTAATGGGACAGACAGGTTTCTGATTACAGATAACATCCTCATTGTTTACTAAGCCACATCTGAGCTTCCTACAAATGAAGAGGTAAAGAAAACAGCTAAGCAGGTTGTAATTCAGAAAGACAGAACTTTGCTTAATGAGAAATCTTGACTCCACATTTAATCAAAATAAGCTAGATTATGAGCGGTAGGGCAGTCCAGTGTGAAATATGTGCTATTAATCATACACCAAATAAACTGTGGGAACTTTCTACTAAAAATCACGATTTGCCATCAAGTTTATCAGAAATTTAATCAAAATAAAGAGCAAGTATGTAGCTTAAAAATGTGTTACATGAAACATGAAGGTTAAGTATAGTACCTGAAGCATCAATATACACATAAAATATGATACATTAAGAGCATATCTTTCAAGAAAATACATATGATATTTCAAAGTGAGATTTTACATCTGCAAAGTAAAGGTAGGAGAAGTATCTCATAGGCTATGAAACAAACCTGTTTGGGAAACTAGAGTACCTTAAGAGTACTTATTACTCGATTATTTAAAATCAGAAGCATAGCATTTCTATTTTCTTTGGAAGACCAGTACCATTCTGATCAGGACCTCCTCACAATCTGCATTTAGAGTTGCACTCTCGATTTGATGGATATGCTTCTTGAAACTATTGTCAGCACCCCAAAGGCTGTAGGAGAGTAATGATTTTTATTCGGTTTCAGTCAGAAGTGAGATTTGTGTATCTCATTCCCCTGACTAGACAGAAATAAATTAACCTATCACAGTAGTTGGGAGTTACAAAACTGGCTTCTGTAAAACTGCTGATTCCCCACGCAAACATTGGGCATGTCTATCCCAGAGAAAAGTGTGTTGTGGAAATACCTGAGTCAGCTAGCTCTGCAACTGGAGGCAGCACGAGGGCATCAGAAAGCGCTGAAGCTGGAGGGGAGCACACAAAATGCTGCTGTCGACCCCGTGTCACTCTGAGTCCACTCTGGTTTCTGGGATCGTCCCTGCAGCCCACCCAACCACGGTACTGACAACACTCATCGCTCCATTGGTACATCAGAGCTACAGTCACAGCCACAAGAATTCACTGTTCCTAACTCATCATAGATATTACTACTGTGTGGCTGGTTTGTTTTATTGTATTTTTAAGTTAAATTTGGATTGTTCAATAATTCTTGTTTAAAAGCAAGTATCTTCGTACATCACTGTCTCAAATCATTATAAATATTTGACTTGTGGCCTCAGAGTCTGTAGGAGTGCTGTGGGAACTGAGTCTGAGAGGGAGAGATGCTCAAACTCTAGAAGCATGAATCTCTTCGAAAAACAGAGGCCCTGAAAGACCCATGTTTTCAAAATTGCACCTTATTAAACTGCTTCCTCTGCCTTAATCCCCGCAAATGATCAAAACTCCCTTTATCCTCAGCCTTCATACAAGCTCTGACCCTGCCAAGGAACCTTCTTGGTTCTTTCTGCAGAACTGAGGTTCTTAATTTAGACTGGAGTACATGCACTGTCTTCTCTGTACAATTCCTCAAGTAAGGCTAACTGTAATTCCCATTGATGGAAAACATACACACTTACGTAGATGCAGACATAAATGGTAAAGGTACTGCTCAAACCAGACTCTTGATATAACTGAGGGTATAATGGTTTAATGGTTCTGACTAAGTCGGCGGGGGGGTGTATGTGTGTCTACCATATTAAGTACAACCCTTGGCAAATATCCACCCCATTTTGCTATTTGCCATAGTATTATCCTACTATAATACTGTTCCTCACCATGAACAACATGTAGCAAAATAACCCTCAATAGTATCCCCTGCTACTCTAATCTAGCTTTATTCTATTACATAGCCACTTTCTTATTAAAACCTACTTCTAAAGAGAACTTAGTGATTGAATGAGATAAGCACCTTTTTAATATGGAAATCCCTACAGCAATTCTGTATCCATGCAATTGTAAAAACATGGCAAGTGTCAGTGGACACACACTTCCTGTGGTACCATCCAGAAGGGCTGTGTCTAAAGTGTGAGAAACAGCCTAATGTATCTTCATTTTTTTATTTTTTTTTGCCTCCTCACTGAGCCTCTCAACTCAGATGCCAGAGGTTGTGCTGCTTTTTCTTTCATGAGTATCTATGAAGGACCAAACTAAAGTCATTGGCTTATTGTACAAATATCATGGCAATGGTGCATTTAGGCTGTTGTTCACCAGGATCAGATCTCAAGTGAGGGAAAAAGCTCTAAATTCCTCTGCCAATTGCCAGAGATATCAAGGACTCTTTTCACACATTGATTTTTTGGTGTTATTTACTTTACAATAGTAGGAATATCCCTTTGCATGTTCCAGGTATAAGAAAGCTAAAGAAGTAATCTATATGAATATAAGATAGGATATTGAACTAGATTCCCTGAAGCAGAAGTCACTGGCATAGAGGTAATATTTCAGAAGGATGGAATTGATTTCTGACCCAGTACTTCAGCATCCTGCATTCATGAGAGCTCATACTGGATGAAAACAAGTCGATACAAGAGGCATATGAGATTTAAAAGGCTATGAAGTACAGTAGGATAACAATGGATAATTTACACATGATGCTTAATAAGCAACTGCAGAAAAGCTAGCTTTTTCTTTTACCTACACCCAGAGTAATTTTTCTTTTTCTTTACAGTTACAAAATAAACTTTATAGGGTGATCTTATTAAACCTAGGCTGGTCCACTACCTCATACTCATGCAAATCCTTCTGGATTTAATGTGACAGTAGGCTACCCAGCAGGACAGCACACTACTTCTTGCAAGTGCATCTCATTAGGCAGTAACAGAAGCACCTAAGGGGTACCCAAGTGAAAATTTGTAAAGCTTGCTATTGCCTGCTGATGCAGCATGGGTTAGTCTGACAGCTTCTTCCTCTGAGAGGGGTTGTACATCCTTCATTTAAAACATACCTATTTAAAGAACAGACAACTTCTCCCTTGCTCAACTGCAAAAGTTGTTGGGATGCTCTGCACCAACCTGATGTTTTCTTGAACTGAACAACGTGGTTTAGTATTAAAGAACACACACTGAAGAGGAACATTACTACAAGAGCATTTTATTACTTTCTGTGGTACTTGAGTCCGCTTCTGTTTCTGGTTCTCCCTCAGTAAATCTTGATCAACGGCAATCTTTTCAATTTTATCTCAGTCTCTCAGGATTTATATCCAAGGAAGACAGAAGAATTTGGCCTTGCTCCAATTTGCCAAAATAATCAAAATGGCTTTTCATAAAAATCTAATAGGACTGTTTTGAATAACTTGAGTTAATATTCAGCACTAACAGATTACTTGCAATCAAATACCCAATCTTACATAAAGAAAATCTTCATTTTACCTCTTTAAGTAAGCCTATATACTAACAATGCCAAGTATTGTCAGGTTAAAATATGAGACAAATTAACCCTCATTAAGAAAATGCACCTGCAACACAGCCTACCAACTGTGAAAAAGCAACTGTTCACTAGATTTGCATTCGTATTGTCTTCACCCCTCATTAAACAGCCCTGCTGAATTTTGCTGATCAGTCACTGGCTGCTGTATGTTCAGCAAGAGGCATCTCTTTGGAATCAGGACAATTCTAAAAAAATCAAATTATTTACTCAAAAAGTTAGCAGGCCTTGTTAAAAAAAAAAAAAAAGTCACCACTCCGTCCCCACTCCCTCCCCCAAAAGAAAACTTTATATAAGAAATCTATTTAGCTATAATCAATATTTTAAGTTACAAGAATAACTTTTTAGATTTTTGTTAGGGTTTATTTTTGACTCAGGAGAACCAAACAATACCTAAAATACTAGATGAAAGTATGATTACAACTTGATATCAAGGGCTGTAAAAGTAAACACGTCACAAACTCCAAGACTTAATCCCGACAGAAACGTTTTCAAGCGGCATTCACAAAGACTGAGACAAAAGTTTCTGTTGAATTAAACATTGCCCTGTGCAACATTCACTTTCACCAGTTTAAGGGCATAAGAGTACAAATAAAGCAATAAAAACAGAAGGTGAAATAGCGTAGGCTTTGCTTCTCATTTGAAGTGTGCAATAAGCAGCATAACTAAAAAGATATTAGACAATTTAAACACTTCCAAGCATATAATCAAAATGATATTAAGTTACCTGTCATATATTTAAACAAAACTAACCTGAAGAAATGCTGTATTTGTTTTTACTACATTTTGTGTACATGGGAACCACTCAGTTTTAATTAGTGGTTCAAGAAATATAGAATCGGGATCAGACCTAGTAACCAAGAAACATCAGTATCAGACAATACAGTGATGGGTACGAGGAGACATTAGTGTAAAAAGCTCTACACAGAGCTCTGGTCACACAGACCTACATGTTGCATGTGGCTTGAAGCACGGGAGCAGTTCCACAGACTTCAGTGAAGGCAGAAAAAAAGAAGCATTTATCTTGGCTGTGCTTTGTCTCTGCATCATATATTGCTGGTGTACTTTAGTTTTCAACTTAGATTTAATTCCAAACTCTTAAAACGCCATTTTTTGTGCAGTCCTTCCCACCCCCAGTATGCTATTCAACATTTGCTTATAATTAAAATATTAAGTTCATCTGCTGGAGGGACTTGGAAATGAGACCTGCATTACTCCAGGATTTCAAACTCTTTCAGTACAAAAAATGTGATTATTTGATGAACAGTCACCAACATTTGAAACAACACCAACAAAAACTTGCAGCCAGGTCTGAAGTTCTGAAGCCATACAAAGAACCCACTTCAGAATAGGTGAAAGAGAAATGAGAGAAGTAAATGGAGGCTTAGCTATGATGGCCACTCCTCCAACAACCAGCCTAAGTCAAGGAACTGGCACATGTCAAAGTTCTGCAGATGGACAGCTATGCAAGCCTTCCCTTCTATCTTTGCCAAATACCCAACCAAAACTCAGCATCCTTTGGCCAAATTCACGCAGAGAGTGCTGTCCCGTTGTACTAATTCTTCACAAGAGGCTCATTGCTTAAATCAGATCCATCCCACTTAGCATGTCAACCAAATCAGAGTCCTTCAGCTTTTGCTTTTCTAGTCTTCTGTACAACTGGCATTAGTCCACTAGCTGGAGTGATATTGGCACAGACCCTGACAGAGTTGTGGCTCATAAGCATCACTGCCACCTTCTCTGTTGGCTCATCACAGAGGTCTGCTGCAACGCTCAGCTTCATGTAACCCAAGTTCTGAAGCCACTTCTGGATCTAAGCCTTCCCCTAATGTTGTCTAAGGTCTAATCTTGTGATTGAATGAGGACTTTCCAGAAGTTTGATTTACAAAGAACAGAAGGTAATCAGTGTTACATAAGAATGACTATAGTGGGTCAGGCAAGAATCCATTGAGAACAATACCTTCCCCATCAGCTGCCATTAACAGACATTGAGGAAAATGAAAAAGGTACAATGTGTGTGTAGTGATATTTCTATTTACCACTATCCACAGCTCGGGTGCACCGGACTCAATCTCCTTGTACCTCACAGCCCACCATGGATTTTTGTTCTGTGCTTTCCACACATCACAAGAAACACAAATTTAGCTTTTGGACAGATCACTAAACATCTATCTGCAAGCGCATCTATCTAAACATTCATCTGCAAGCCCACATACCTATGTGCATCTTTGACAAACACAACATAGAGCCTCCTTCACTGACTACTGCAGGAAAGATAAAGCCTCACAGACCTCATTTGATTTCTTTGTGTGCATTTTCCCCCTGCAACTCACAGCATAATTAAACTGAAAGATTTAATACTCATGGATCATTGTCTGGAAGCTGGGGGGTGGGGGGTGTGTGTAGAAATCATTGCTCTTTGATTTTCAACCTACTCAACAAACCTTGCTCACCCTAAGTTCATCCATCAGCTGAACGGTTAAGTTATATATTATCCAAGACAGACAAAGGAAAATTCTTATGTAATTCTCCATCAAGAAGTGCTATATCTTCTGTAGTCTTTAGATATATTATTCATGTACATCTCATATGGCAGAGTCACAAAGATAATGTACCAGGCATGAAAATACATCACTGCTTATATTGTATATCTGTGCTGGAATCAAATGTGAATTGCTTTTTATTTAAAACACAAGATATTATACAATCTAATTTTACACCTCTATAGCTATATTGACGTATTACATTGACATAGCCAAAACCCAGTAGGGCTGCTGTTGCCATGTGTTAGTCCATTCCAAAGATCTTCCAGCCAATCAACAGTATATTATTTGGAAAAATTTCATTCTTGATCTAAAACTTTCAAGCAACCACATCACCCAACTGGTTCAGTGTTTAATTATCTGCATTAGTATAAATGTGTTTCCCCACATGATCGACAATTTTAGAAGCATGCCGGTACAGACTGAAGAGAAGCCACCACATTTTTTCCCCCAACAGAAATGCACTCTTTTGGATGAGATGCAAATGTATTTTCATATTTCCAGAAGGCTGTAATTCTCACCATGCATGTTTGCAGTTCTGGACTTTGCATTGCCAAGACACTGCCCTTCTTAGACCAGCAATCATATAATTTGCTCTGCACTTTTCTGTGGAACACATATTTGCAAAATCAGGTGCCACCATGAATCTTAACGGCTTGCATTCCAAACATGAGGTGAACTACCTTGGTACTTCTCACAACACAAATACAGACTAGACCATACCTATGAAAGAGAAGAATGACTCATACTTTGCTTTAGTTCAGCCAATTTGCCGTGCCACTCACCTTTATCAGTCTTCCTTGGACAAGGTCACGTAGTAATTCTACAAATAGATTGATGTTACTTATGTTACTTCAGGGCCTAGCCAAGTCCCTTGGATCACTGTGCCTTCAGAGGTGAATGAGATCTCTGCTAAGAACACTGCAGTTAAAAGTTTGGGGTTTTTTGTTTTTGTTTTTAACTTTCCCATATCAATCAGTGAAGAAAAACTAACAGCCGAAGTCACACATATGTGGTTGTCTCTGCTAAAATAAAGGTCCTGTAAAGGCTGCCAAAGAGCAAAAGGGTAAGAAGCAAGACATTCAAAGACAGCAACAAAGATGTAAACAGGTAAATACTCACAGACCTCTGAACTGACACAAAAAGGGGTCTATACAAGTTCTTTAAAGAAAAAAAAAAAAATCAATTGAACTATCAAGAAAAATTAAATTAAAGGTCAGTCAAGTACCTTAGTACAAGAGAAATCCACAGCTAATGGAGGATAAGTACTGTGATGTTAAGTCTCTGTTCAAAGATTTCTGACTTCTATCCAAGATCCTGAGGAGCTGTGTAAGCAGTAAAACACACACTGCAGCTAGGTACCCACTGATGGGCAGGTAGACACATCTCTCTGCACATTCTCTTTACAGAATCATGTACTGGTGATCTCAGTAACTCTAATGTGTTTGCCAGCACCTTGGGCAAGCAGCCCAGCAAAAAGTGGGAAAGAACTGGTAAAAAAAAGTTAAGACAAAAACAGAGCTATAAACGCATTCATCTGATTCTCCCAACTGCCACAGTGACCTTCTGCATGCGTGCAGTTTGAATGTTTCCATTCCCCTACTGGAAAACCCTGACAGAGAAAAACTCTTCTTTTGCAGAAGCCCAAGTATCTGCTGTAGTTGCTGTTTATTCTGGAACTAATGCCCATTTTTTCTTCTTGCTCTTCTCCAGGAATCCATGCGAACTTTTGTGCAAGTCCCCCTTTCTGGAACATCTTCAGATGCTACAAATTCCAAACTATGATTCTATGTTTTTCCCAATACCTTACTGCTTAGAGCACCCATGAGATTCAATAGGAGTTGAGGATTTTATTATCTCAAGGACATTTGAGAGCATCAGTCTTCATTCTGCCTCTATTCTTAATATGAACATAGAAGGGAAGAGGTCTTAACTGACAATGCTGTCTGGATTTCAACTGTTCTACAGTATTTAATGAAGAGTTTTGCATTTACATTCTTAAAACAAATAAACAGCAACAAAAAACCCACAGTCTTCAAGGTCATTTCAGTAGGTTGGGAGTTTAAACTCTTTTTCAGAAGTTATTTGGCAATTAAAAGCCTAAATCTAAAAGTCAGTATAATGTAAGCAATATTGAATATTCCATCTGTAGGTTGGTAACATCCAAAGTTGGATTTTGAATACAGTGAACTTTGATTTCATACTTGAAAACTGAATACATTACTGAAATTAACAAAACTATACTAAGAGACATGGATTTAGATAATGTGATCAAAAAGGAAATTGTGCAAGCCAACACACACTATCCTGAAATAAAATTTCAGTGTTCACATGAGCTTGTGTGTTGCTTCTGTGCTAGTTGTCCTAGCTCTCAGTATTGAGATTGCTTTTAGCAAATTCCAAGATAAAATTTGCAGGAGCAATTGCAGGACAGTAAATTGATAACAAATAACAAATTAGGTAAAACATGCTAATAAGGAATCTCTTGCAGAGTAAAGCTTTCCCCAGCATTAAATAATAGCAGCCAGAACTGTTATCTCAGATGCCTACAGGATGCCTTTATGTGTAATTATGCATTCATCAGCGCCGCGGGTAACAGAAAGCAGACCCTCAATGCCTGCAAGTGCCACACAAAGTATAGATGAAGCATTGCCAGTCTTCAAAAACCTGCCACATATGACAGTCTGTCTCCCCCTACGCTCCACATATTTCCTCCTTTTTTTGTTCTTTTGTTTGGTTGGTTTTACCCACCACTAGTATTATGCCTCCCCATCATGCCTGGCAGACCCTTAACAAACTCTTAACTTCCAAGAACCACATTTTTCATTCAACCATTTCAGTTAGTGTTTGATCAAGGATTTGTCCGTGATCACAGAGAGTTAAACACCATGTTTTGTTTTCACCTTTTTATCTGATCTTAGGGAACTATTAACAGAATGATCGTAAGAATGTGAAGCACTAAAAAAGCAGCAATTGCAGCCAGTGACAGCACCAGGAAACCAGATAATTATAGCCTGCTGGATACAGACACACAGTCACATTTGTACATTGAGGGGTTGGCAGAGCAAGGCTATATGGTGAGGAATACTCTCTGGCCTTTGCTGTGGTGGATCGTTTTGTTCCTTCTTGCCCAGTAGTCTTTGAGGATTATAATTGACACAGACATCCAAATCTGTTTTCTCCAAGTTATTATACTTTGCATGACTTTAGTGCACAGGAGCTCTGTTCTGACCCAGGCTTTCCGCAGCATACGAAAGGCCGAACAGAACCATTGCGCACACCCCACAAAAGCAGACCATTTAAAGTGCAAGTTAGGAGTCGACAGATGCTCGGGGGATACAAGCCGGTGCAGAAATCCGTAGCCCAGTAACACACTCAATCTGACCTTAGGTTTCTGAACCTATGACCTGTACAGTGACAAGTGTGCTTGCAGCACGAATGAGTGTACCGGCTAGCTCACAGGCTGACAAACCTACCAGAGGTCCCGCTGATCAAGTGTTCAGGGTGCTGACAAGGCTTATGCAGGGAAAGGGGACAGACTTTATCATCAGCTCTGTAGAGTGTTACATGAAAGATATAGAAAGAAGATTTTTAATTATGAATGAAAATTCAGATTGGATCATTTATGGTTTTGTGTCACACTAGTTCTTACTCTTCTTGATACCCTTCCTCACCTATGATTTTATAAGTAAAAGCTCTAGAAGAATCAAACAAATCCTATTTAGAAGCAGGAATAACACCATCAACATGCAAAAAAAAAAAAAAAGTAGGTAGAAATCTATGTAATACCCATTGAACTAAAACTGGGGGAGCCTCTAAATGGACAAAAATTTTGTTTCAGATTATTAAGATTTCTTGTTAGTAACATAACTATTGTTTTCTTTACAGACACAGATAAGAGTTTTCCAGTTAAATGGCTTCTGATTTTTGGCCAGAGAAGCACAGTCTGGCTGAGACATTTCTACTGAAAGCCTAATGATTTCAATGGTACAATTCTTCTCAGAAATAGGATAAAACCTCGATGCAAGAGTCATGCAAATGCGTGAAAAATTTTCATTAGTTCAGGGAGACTAGCTTCAGATGTAGAATACTTCAGTTAACCACCAGCCAAATGACTATTCTCTTATGTCCCACTCAAACACTTCAGGGTTTCTCCATCCTCAGCCCCGTTTTCTAAAAACTCATTAAATATTAATTGGAGCAGGGACTTGAATCAGGGTCTTTCACTTAGTATGCAAGGGCTATAATTGCTAGACAAGTGACTATTAAGACCTCTCTTCTAGATGTCACTCTTCCATTCCAACACTAGAAGCCCAAAATCATGCCATAGCAATGTGGGTTTTAAAATCTCCAAGTTTACAGATGCAAAATATTTTCCTATTCCCTGCAATCTTTAAAAGGAGAAGCGAAAGCACTAAGTTCTCTTTGCTTCCTAACAGACAGCTCCTCGGATAGCTGGGAATTTCACATTCCAGCTTCCTCATAACAAGACCAAACGCTGGGCTCATCAGCACCTCCAAAGGCACATACGTTGCCAAACAGCAGCAGACACTCCAGAACCTCAGGCTCTGCCGTCGGCAGTTTTGCCAGGTACATGATTGCACAGAACAGCATGTGAAATTCTCCGCAGGTTTCTAAGCCATTAGAATAATTCAAAGGGGTATTCTGTAGTATGCTTTCTATTATTATAGCTCCAACTGGATGCAGAATATTATCTGCTCTGGTAATTCACAGCCCAAGTGTTGCAGTTCCGTAACACTTAAGAATAGGCTTCTAAGAGAACAGGTTTTGCCTTCAGTTTCAGAAGGATGAAGTTTTTTCCTTGCATTCATCAAACACAGTATTACCAAGTACTTTTCAGCGCACACGAGAAATAATCCAGCAGCTTTTCATCTATTCAAAGGGTAAAGGCCAAATAGCATACAGCATTAACACAGGAAAGTGGTACTGACTGATGGCACAATATGCTAAATCCAGAAGATGCCCTCATTTGGCTATGTTCCACTCTGACACACACACACAAAA
>VXBL01001289.1:768870-788125 GCA_013400195.1 Aramus guarauna
AAAAAAAAAAAAAAAAAAAAAAAAAAAAAAAAAAAAAGAAAGAAGAAGAGGGAGCCAAGGAGAAGGAATCATGAATGACATCAAAGGAAGAAAGACCATTACTGGTTTTCTGCTTCTTTAATGTGCAGTGTGTACAATGGCAAATACCATTATTTCTTGATGACTCTGGATGTATTGGGATTCATCCAAAATTTCTTTTCCTACAGATCTCTTCAGAACAAGTTTTCCCTCTCCCCATTCCCCACTCATCCTACTTCTCTTGCTCCTCAATAGCTTCTTTAGAAGCCCTAGTTGCTCTCATTTTGCCATTTTTAAGTCTGTCAAGTACAAAGCAGTCACAAGAGAGATGTGTGGCTTTCATAACTTGGAGGGGGAAAAAAATTCCCAGGACAAGATTTAAGGAACTCCAAACTCAGTTTTTCTAGAGAGTTCAGCTTCTCATAGAGGCACCAAGTAATGTAGTTAGTGTTGAGAACATCAGCGTTGCAGTGGGACATGGTGGCTGTTGGCCACTAGAAAAAGTGAACTTATGTTCTTCTGTATCCAAAAAGACACAGGTTTCTTCATTATTTTACATGCAAGGAAATACGTGTCATCCATTGTTTAGTTTGATAAACAAAGACTTTTAGACTCTGGAATGGGTGAAACTCCATAGCATTTTCTTTAGACTTAAGTTATTGCTCTTTAAAAGGAAATTCAATACAAGCACAGATAGCTAATTACTTGGGAATCAGTCCTATATAAATATTAGACTATAAATTAGACTGTTTGAAAGTAATTCCTCTGCATCCTGAAGTCTACTGAAAAATAAATTGTAACAAAATAGCACTGCACCACAGCATAAAAGACTTCATATTTTACCAGAGCTGAGATAATGAAAGATTTGGGTGTTTTAAATTCTCTCTGAGATTCAAAATCTTGGGAAATCCATATATAGACCCGCATACAGACTCCTTTATGTACTGGTAACAGCCCTGCTGCTTTCAGAGCACTATTTTACTGAGTTAAGTTTAGTACTCAAAGGCTGGATGCAAAGGACAGACCTTTTCTCCCCAGCTACTATTATTTTCAGGTAAGTCCTAAATTTAGAACCCAGAAGAGTTCTGACAAGTTCTAAACTGGTCTGAATAGATCCAAGCCCTTATTATTTCAGATGTGTCACTTAAGTGCTGAAGCATCAGTGACAGATGGAACAAGCTCCACCAAGAGAGTAGCAACTGAACTGCCAGTCTCCAGAGGGATATTTAGCTACAGACAGGCACATATGTAGCAGGAGACTTCAAGTACCATTTGCACCACAGCATGAATCTTCATCTTGTAATGGATCTTAACGGAACTGACACTTGGCATCATACCATTCTCCAAAGACCTAGGTGTTCTCTCACAAAGCACTATAAATCTCCAGCAAGGGAAAGAACATATTTAATAATTAATCTCCACTGGGATTTTAATGTTGGCCACTAGCAAACTCTGCAAAGTGTTAAAGATTGATCAACAAACCCGCCTTGTTGACAGGTGGATTCGCCCTAGTGATAGCTCAAGCAAATACAGCCTTTGTAACTCAGCAGAACATTCTTTAACAAAGAAATTTACTTAAGGCTTGGATGAGGTCTGCAGTGGCAACAGTCAAAAAATATGCAATTGTGCCTGTAGCTCCCCACCACTACCAATGAAACTGAACCAACTTGTTTCACTCCTTTTTAAGCACATATACACAACTTTTCTTTCCTTCTTATATGTAATCGTTACTTCACAGACACATTATCACAAGTAGCTAAACCAAATGATGCCCTAGCTCTGATCTCTGACATTGCCAAATGTTTTTTTATACAGCCTGGTACAAAGTGATACGACATTCTAACCAGAGTTGTTTCAGGGATAGCTTCTATGGCACTCAGGACATCCAGCTGGTAGAAAGGTACAAGCCTAGTTACTACTGAACTTGGATACATGCCACATGCTTTCGCTGATAACCTGAGTTTCTCTATAAGAGCCAAGTAAGACCAGACATTGAATCATCAGTATTGTAAATTACAGATCATCACAAATCAGTGTTTAGGATTATTTTCCCACCCATCATCCATGCAGAACTGTACTCATCTCAAATGCATCTCCTTTATCTACACAAGAAAATAATCCTGTTCAAAGTTTAAATAAAGATTCCTATAATCTCTTCCAACATCTTTCCATGAATGAATATAGACTGTGATCATCTTTATTTAATTCTACCTGAAACTGGATACTGATACTGAATTTGATCTAACAATGTCCTGTTAAAAGAACTAAAGGTTGAGAAGGTAGTTAAAAACACACTTTTATAGCTCCTCATCAAACCGTTGCCAGTTATTTTAATCACAGTTAATGATGTATGATATCAGGAGATATTTTTTATAACATGCTGTCACCAAGATTAGAAGTGTAACGGCAATTTTATATTCTTGTTTAGGCTATAGGGAAAACCAATATGCAAAGAAATTGTTAAAAATGGCAGTTTGCATAATACCCAACTTCAGAGAAAATCCTATCATGAACAAATACCCAAGAAAGTTACTAATTTTGTCCACCTCAATGAAAAATATCATTTCTAAATTAATTGTGTTCTCTACAAACAGCCTGGACGCCTAAATCCAAGCCTCTTGTTTTGGTATTATGGACATAATGGTTAAAGTCAGGCACAGCAGCATCTGTGTGCCTGCATTCTTAATAAAACCATTGTCTTAGAGGAGAGAGAAGCTTTAATGCATTTTAGTACTTCATCTATGCATTCGTAAAAAAAAAGCAGGCTGATGCATGTGGGAATTCCTGTATATTAAAAGGTAAATACCACCCACACACACTTTTTAAAAAAAAAAAAAANAAAAAAAAAGATCCTTTCCACCAGGCTACTTTCAGAAAACTGCTGTTATTTAGCTGGATTTCCAATCAAGATTCCTGGGCAATGATCGCTTTCACTGCATTACCAGTGTCAGTCACATCCTGTCGTACCACACTGACAGTAAAATTCAAAGTGATTAGTATACTTAGATATGAAAGGAAAACAGGGCATAACTTCTCAGATTCTGCTGTGACAAGGTATGTCATATACTAACAACTGAACACATGGTTACTAATAATCTGCCTTGCTTAAACAGCAGCATCATCGGTATTGACCTTTCAGCAACAACATTGTGGCATATAGAAGTATGCTTGGTTCACTATTGTGTAAAAATTTTATTTTATTACAATCTCACTAATTTCCAGTAAAATTACTCTCATTAATGAAGAAGGTAAGAATATGCAGGTATTTGCAGAATCTGGACAGTAGACTAAACTGATTTTTTTAATTAAGTGTCTGAACAGTGCAATGAAACCTCAATTAAGATCTCTAGAGGTTACAACCATCCAAGTAATAAAGCCACAATGGTGATGTAGCTTGCCACGTGCAGTTGGCACATTAGATCCCAGCACACTGGTTAATAATTTTGATTTACAAGAACACACATGCTCACTATTGGGAAGGGTCTTGAGCTGCTCTTACTCAATGAATCTGACTCTGAAAGAGTCTGTGCACTCTACAGACTGTGGCAATATTCAAATCAAATTTCAAGCAAATTATCACACAATAGCATTTTGGTCTGTCTTCTCCACCCCCCCACTTTCTTCCACGCTCCGTTCTCCATTTACTAGAAGTTAACACAGCTCTGTCTCTGGACCTGGTCTCTACCCTTCCAGCCTGAAATACAACCAGGCAAAGTTAAATTCTAGACAAACATAACCTGTTTTCACTAAAGCTACAGACATCACACTCAAGCCATAATCTCTCTGGTTTATGAATTTTTGAGTAAACTATGGTCAAGTATCAAAGAAACCTGGATTAAAGTTGTATTGAAATTCCACTGCTAGGTAAGACTTGAAGTGTTTGGGGTAGAAGGCACAGAACTAAATCAGAAGCCATGCACCTTTTTGATACAGCAATTTTCACCAAATTTTAGTTCATATAAAACTTTAAAGCCAAAAATGAAAGTCTAGAGCTATCTCACTGAAACCAGCGGGGAAATATCTTTCCACAGATCAAGCAGACATCTGAAGACCTGCTTCCACAAAGCCCCATTAACCATATTAGGGTAGAAAATAACAGACCCTTGCTGGGTAAATTGCTGCTGACAGTTGGAGCTTTTCCAATGAAAATGTCTTATAAGCAACAGGGACATCTCAAATGAGGATGATATTGGAAATCCTGCTCTGAAACAGCTGCTATTTCTCATGTTATCACCCACTTGGGAACTCATGTCCTTGCACAAAACAGATTTTGCATGAGTAAACCATGTAGCTGGGTCTGGAGCACTCAGAACTGCTGAAAGTGGCTAGCAATCTAGTCTCAGATGTGCCCCATTTGGCTTCCCCCTAAAAGAACCTGTGCTGGCCAAGGCTTTGGCATGAAGCTGCCCGCAGCCTGGCACCAAATAGTCTGTAACGATTTATGATGAACCTGTAAGGGCTAAGTTCCTCTATTCCATCCCTCACCATTGCTTTTGTGCACCATGGAATTTAGATAACAGGACAAATCACAGCGGTCTTCAGGAAGCAGACAGGATCTTATCCTTCCTTGGGAAGTAATCACTGAATACTGGCATGTTCTTATTTCCATCATCCTGTAATCAGCTTTCAAACTACAGTATGAAGTTTCCTGTGGCTACTTGCATGTTTTATGTTTTGTCCTTTCTGTGACTGAGATAATATTTTCCCGTGCTTTCCTGGGCTAGTGGCCTAGGAAAGCATATATTTAGCTTTTCTTATTATAGAAGCACAATAGAATGGAAGTCTCAATCCTGTTTCCCTCTCACCCACAGCTTAAACACAATTAACTTTTCATTTGATGCATTCTTCCTGTCTGCACTCATAATGCTCCCCCAGGAAATGAGAGCCAATAAGTCCTACACAAGAGTAGAAGAGCAGGGTACTGACCAAATATTGTATAATGCTATATTATAGGCCTATGGGAAAAAAGTTAATTAAAGACCACAGATATCCTTTGGGAAAATGTTTAATATATTAGCTCTTGCAGCAGAGCAATACAATATAAACAAACCCCTCCTCTTCAGAAGCTGTGAATATATCACACATTTGGGAAAAAACCAGCAAAATCCAATGCTGTTTTTATTGGTCATTGGCTAGAAATATATCTAATAAGATACACAAAGAACACACTTAAAGAATATTAACTTCAGCAAACATGATCTCTACTGTGGCCTATATATCACCTTCCTGAATTAGGAAGCATCTTTGAATAGTTCAGGTGCTGTCACAAGTTTCCTGACATTAATAACAATTAATAAGCATTTCCACATAGTTCCTAATGCTTGGTAAGCACAAGGACAGGCCCAAAGACAGACCCAGGCAGGCTTCTGAACATTCCCAGAGTAGGAGCCTTGGAAGTCTGAACAGTTTGTATCCAAAGACTAATTTCAGAGGGTCTCTCTCCTTGCCCAAATCTCCCCAAAAGGGGTGTACAACATTAATATTCCACAAGATATTAATTTAGAAAGTCAAAGACTAAATGCTCCAATAGTCACACATTTTATGCAGAAGAAAAGTGGAAGTTTATTGAATAGCTTACCCATGAGCATACATTTTCAAAGGAACAAATCCAGTCCCTAAGGTAATATTAAGCAAGCCTCATGGCTACGTTTTCTTTTACTTGTGTTATTAACTCCGCTGGAGCAGATGCCAAATTTAAGCACCTGCAACAGGTTTACAGAAATGTTAGCATTTGCGTGCAAAGAAAATGTTCATTTGAAAATTAAGTGCAATTTTTTCTGCAACAGGCTCCAATAAAAGCCCAACTAAACTAATCCCAGTCTCTCAATCAGCTTTCATGGAGCATAGGCACATTGGTACCCAGTCTCCTTGGATCTCCCACTACCATCAGCAGGACCATCAGTGTTCAGAATTGCTCTGGAAAAGCCTGTGCTTGCTTTGCTCTGAACTGATGGATCACATGAGAGGAAGCCCCTAAGTGTGCAGACTACGGCCAGCATGTTTGATGACATGAGAGACATTATTTAACCCAAACCATAAAAAAAAAGGATAATGTGATTTGCAGTGAGGTCTGAGTCTCTGCCTGGTTGGATACAGTCCCTTGCTTCCTGCACAGTCCCAGAGCATCCCAGGTACCACTGCTCACTGGGCCAGTAGCTATGTCTGACACATAAGTCCCAACTACCGAAAAAAGACTACACAATAAAAAGTTGGAAGCACAGCAGAGACCTGTGAGGTTGGGCAGCTACGTGCATCTGCTTCTAGTCTTGGGGAGGGCACACAACACATGAGCAGCTCACAGTGTTTACGTTTCACCTTAAGTTTTAAAATTCAAGGCAGAAACATTGATCTAGAAGTTGAACCCTGAAGCTGTGTGTTCAGTGTAAGTGAAGAACAAATGCAGTTGGAAAGTGGCTAAATATACACAGTTAAACCATGGGCTTTATTTTTAATTGACAATAACATTTTAAATTCATATGCAGCTTGCTGTTGTTCTTGCTTAGCTAGGATACTGGCACTTATTGGGTCTTGCCATAAAAACACAGTTATGTGTACAGCTTCCCCCCACCCACTCATGCCCATACTTGTCTTCACCAATATATCTTAGAACACTTTATTTGAATAGATATTGTAGAGGACGAAGGATGACATGGCCCATCAGACCACTGCCAAAGCTGCCATGCATGCCTAGATCGTAATTCAGGGCTGTATCCTGTAGGCAATGTTGCCAGCTCCAATAAAGAGGTCAGTCCCCTGAATGGGGTACTCATGGGACAAACAGCAGCAATAGCCAGGTCAGCTCAGAGGAATGTCCTCCTTGGTATTTGTTGCGGGACTTCAAAAAAAAAAAAAAACCACCAAAACACTACCGACACACAAACTATTTATAATTATAAATATGTTCTTTTTCTGGTTCTTAAAAAAAGCATACATCTGCAACCGGGCCACCCACAAATTGAAACGAGTCACCTATCTAGCAGGATTTCTTAATGGAATATGCAGCAAGACAGACAGCACCTATGTGCTAAAAGTAAGTGTGTATATTCACTATGGTTAAAGTTTTAACTTCAAGCTTTAACTATAAGCTCCTCTCTGAATAGAGCCATTGTACCTGTGATTTATCAGGCAACATATTGCTATTTACTTTTGTAATTACAAGCACTTTTTCCAACAATGGTCAAATGATTGTTTCTCAAGAATAACCTCGTATGAAAGGAGTAATAAGTACAAATGATGTTTCATTAAGACCACTAAAGAATTTTTCTTAGCAGTTCCATCAGATTTAAGTAGCAGCTTTCATATATGCATATGTATAATCTGTGTCAGATTTGTCAACTTTTGATGGATGTTTTCAGTCTCAGTGTTATTACTCTGATATAGTAATACGGGCAACAGGCACCTATAGTTTATTAAACCTTATGCTGCATCTGCCACAATGGCCTGGGGCTATCTATTCCAAGCACTATTCCTTGCAGTTACACTTGATTGTTAACTGTGTATGTCCAGTGCCACTTACATTTGACTGTTGCTGTTCTGAAGTTTTCTTCTGATGGGCTGTGCTTGAGCTCCCAGACGGTTAATGGGATTATACAGATCACTAGAACTGAAACACAAAGTAAAAGTTATATTAATATAGCTAATAGTGGATTAAAACATCAGTGATAACAGACAACACCATGGCTTTGAAACCTTTTGGCCATGTGTTTTAGAGGCAGCAGGTTAAAAACTTAACTTGGTACTGAAGCCATGGTGTGCCAATACCACCTCAGTCTGGCAGTGCCAGGTGAGCAGCCTGGCTGCCCTGTCCCATCCAGCCCCTCAGTGCATCCCGGCTGCACATACTACACCATCTTCCCACAGCCAGCAGCATCCCCTTCACAAATTATCATGAGATAAAGCCTGAGGTTTTCAGTAACACACCACATTTGATGGTGAATGCATATTGGTGGAAACAGCATGAAAGCTACACACTGAGTGGTCCTATGAGAAATAAGGCAAGGCAAGATCACCCACTGCTTCACAGAACAGTTAACTTCAAGTTGTAGAGTAAAGGAAACAACCAAGAAGGGAAGTCAGCCCATCCACAGTGTTTGAATGGAGGTTGTGGAGCTGCTTGGCAGTAGCAGACAGAATGCACTCACACGTCACTAAATCTAGCAGCTTAGCCTGAAATTCAGGGTAAGAATAAGAACAGAGCTTTGTATGAAAACCAGTACTCTGAGGTACTGTGTTCAAGTGTCTTTTACTTGCAACAAAATTCCTGCAAGCCCAACAGCAAGAACAGGAAAGAGCAGAACTAAATGACAATATTTGCTTTCATCAAGTCAGAAAGCGCTTTGCCATAAGCTAGGTAAGCTTATACCTCAGGTACAGCAAAGAATCAGCATAAGCCAGAGACATGAAAACGAGCATCTGCCACCATCAAATTATTTTGTCAAGTTATGCTTAAGGGTTGATTGATGCACTTTTAACATCAAATAACATTAAGCTTGGAAGCTCTGAGATACAGTCATCATTCATCAGTTAAGCTTAAGTTTTCAAATCAACCAGTGTGAGATTAATTAATACGGAAGCTGTCAAGATGTTTTTGCGTAATTATTGTTCTGTGGCAATTAGGAAGTACGTTTACATTATTTGCTAAAAGATAGATAATTGCTAAGCCTGTTACCAACAATAAATCAAGTTCTCTCTTTAACAAATTGTTAATCTTGAATATAGACACTTGCACAGACATATTTACATTTTTCTGAATATGCTTGCCTAATTGAACACAATGAGTTTGTGTATATTGAACACAAAGTTTGAGTTATTCCATATTCAGAAAAATAAAAAATATATACATTGTAGTAGTATCAGAAGGATCACAGTGGCCTCCTAAAAATAAATAGAATCATTAAATAATTAAAGTCATACCAACAGACAAACAAAGATGGTCTAAAAAATACCAAGAGACTGGAAGCATAAATCATGATTACAACCCATATAATCTTTGACCTACACACAAGCTACAAGGTTCAAAGGTGGCATTGCATTATGTATTTATTGCTTGCCTAAGCCATTATTCACCAGTCTTCATTTTAAGAGGTAGGTATGATGGGAGTCTCGTACAGGGAAGAATACATCATAAAATCTTCCATATAAAGGATGGTACAGCTAATTTATCTTGTGTTGCCTTCTTCTCAATTTATGGCATGGCAGCTCTCTACAAAATGAAGATTCACAATGCAATGCAAGAACAGAACAAAGTGCAACCATTCCCAGAGCAGCCTTTGCATTCACCATAGTCCTCAGAAGATCTGCTCATCATATTGACAAATGAAAAAAGATATACCATACCATGAGGATGGTAGAGACACAAGCAACAAAGCACAAAGCTATTCCAGTGCCAGTACGACACCATAAACTGACATCTACAGTGATTAACACACAACTGAAGCAACCAATCTGCCCCTCCGGACATCAGGATTAGGTTGCCTAGCACTCCCATTAGCATCTGCTGGTATGTCAGAGCAAACACCCCCCAAATCACAACCAGGCTTTTAAACACAGGAACTCTATTAGATCCAATAGATTCCAAGAGGCAATCCTATTCTTGATTCATTTAAATTAAATCCCTCAAAGGGCCATGTTTGCTAAATGAAACTTGTCCTGATGGTCCCCAAAACAGAATTGTTTGCATTCCTTGAAATCAACAGCAGTGTAATATTCAGCTTTTGCTAACTCATCTGAAGAGCTGGCACCTTGGCTGGTGACATACCTGCCCAGCCAGCAAGGGGTACGGTTTGTCTCTGAAAACCTTGTGAAAAGCAAAGACCAACCTTCCCTTTCTCTGTTGATCACAAGACACTTCTATGAGCTGCTTCACACAGAAAGAACAAAACTACTTTTTTGACTATCTCCCGCAGAACGCAGGGTTGGTTTAATTGCCTAAAGCCAAGGAGGTGTGACTTACTAGGAGAAACTGGATCCTAACCACTCCTTTGCCAATATTCAGCTCTTTCACGTAATACAAGAAAACTATATACCAAACAACTTAATGCAAAATGTTCACAAAAAATGTAAAAAATATTGCAACTTATGCATGAATGCGCATTCAGTTTCTTCTGTATTCAACTCCAACAGAGGAAGCAATTTCTGTAAAAATTAGTTTTGCTGCATGGTTCCTGGCATAGTTATCTAGCATGCCCTCAGGCAGTTATTTGTAGTATTTACATTTTTTACCAACTTATCAAGAGAAAATCCAATTGTTCCTAATGACAATTACACTGCGTGTCTCCCATTCTCATATACAGGGAAGTGTTTATTATCCATTTGTAGTAATTAAGGCACTGATGTTATATGGATCCATAAAGCCAACTTCATTAAGCAAACAAAGGCCTCCCCCCCCCGCTCCCCGAACTTACAACTGCGAAAATATTTAAAAATAAAAGCTCAGTTATAACATGTAGCATAGGTGGAAGAACAAACCAGTATTGGCAAATCTAAACTATTCTCAGAATTGGAAAAAAAAAAAAATACAAAACCAATTCTGTAAAATAATTATTTTTCTAGCATTAGCTAGAAAGAAGCAAAATAATTAGTTAGCTGAAAACAGAGAGGACTTTTGACAATGTCTGTCTTTCTGTATTTGAGCTTTTCTTGTAAATGGTTAAGCAAACTGCTTTTTACAAGTTCAAGGCCACGTATTATCAGGGGAGGGGCATCTTCCATATCCTTTCAGAGACTTCATATCATTTGTTCCCAATAGTTTAAATACAATATTGGACAAGTGACCAGGAGCTGCTGCCAAATGCCACTGCTTTTACCCGCAACTTACTGAAGAGTAATTTTACTGAATGAACGTAAAGTTAGCAACCAAATGACTCCACCAAGTCAAGCAATTTCCTTAAAAAAAGTAGCAAAGGAACACACTAAACCACAAAACCTGCTGTGAAATACATGTGGGCTAGGTTTCATTACTGAGCTTCCTGTCTCTTTACCCCCAAAAGACAAACTCGTACAGCAGAGCATCTCTTACATGACCATTCTTGAACAATTTTGCTATGCTCATACAGTACTGCATGTTGCTTTATTTCAGGACATGCAATGCTCCAAGAGTCTCATCAGCAAAATTTCTGACCAATTCAACCCACAGCAACAAAGCTTCAGAGGGGGACCCCCAGACCACTGGCATTCCTCCAGAAGAAACACAGCTCTTCATTTCTTGAAATGCTATCTTGCTCTACATCAAGTCCTATTATATTTTCCCTCTTGGCAGTGCTAGAGTTCTCCACTGCAACACACGTGAAATTAGGACTGGAATACAGTAAGTGCACATACAATTCCAAACACAACCATCACAGCGATTTTATTTTCCTGCAGAGCTGGAAAAAGGGGGAGTTCAAGTCTTCTTATGGCCTACAGTTTAAGTGAAATGTTTGAAAGAGGTGTCTCACTGGAGCTGTACAAAGTTTTCATAAAGGTGACCAAATCTTAGCAAGTTTGGACTCCAGTGTAGTATGTAAAACTTGGACTGTTTTTTCTGAAGTCTTCAAATTTTCCAGGCAGATTTGGGCTTTAGTGCAAACAGATCTGGCCTGATTTATATTTTTGATTTATATATTGAAATGATGCCCAAAACTACTATTAAGTAAGGTTTTCACCAAAACCCCCAATTCAGCTCAATGGAGTGGTCTACTAACTATCTATTTAATTTACATGAAATTTCACTTTTATGGAACAGGTTATTCGCACACAGTTTGCACTTCAAACTGCAGGAAAAGTTATTTATTAATGTTCTATAACAAAGTTGGATTTTATATTTTCAATACATAGGAGAAAGAACCAAAACTGAATTTTTGCAACACCTAAAATAACAGGTTCTTCAATCCTGCCCAAGTCTGTAAATACACATTAAATGCAGATAAAATACTATTACAAGGCACTATTACTGTATTTCAATTTCACATTTTAAAGCACTATGTTGCATTAAGTCTTTGCAGTAGACTAGGGACAAGTTAGTTTAAGCAAGGTTTGTCCACAGACGACAGTTATTCCAAAGCAAGATGGACTATGCCTAGAGGACTACTCTGTACTAACTCCCACTATGAATAATCAGACCCCACCTATGTAACTACCAAACATCTTAGTGCATTGTACCAAGGCTGCATACATCATTTCCCACAAGCACAGATAAATATTAAATTACTCTTGCACCAGAACCTAGGGAAGTTAGCCTCAGCAACCAGACTGACAAACGCACTTAAGTACTCATGTAGTCCATTTGATCCTGGTCAGAGGGATACGTGCACAGGAGACCGCTACACAGCGCAGAACTGCAATGAGATCAGCCTCTACAAAAATTTCTGTGTTCCACTCTCTACAATGTAAGGGCTAAACCTGTAGGGTACACCTTGGGAACTAAGTATCCAACCAAGTCATTTTCTGGATAGGAAGGTTGCTCAGGACTAAGAGCACCTCTCACTGTATCTCAACTTCAGTACTAGGAGGCATTGCAATTCCAGAATATCTGGAGCACTTAATTAGAATAATAAAATTTGGTCCCTCAAAAACCTCATCACCTCACAGTTGAGCAAAGCTTACAGTATAAAACAGAATACATGTCAGAATCAATATACTATCAGAGATTTTGAGATACATCCAGTATAAAAATGCATATCTAATCTTAATTGCTGCATGCTTCCTAAGGAACGGTCTGAGGTTCATGTGGAAAACAGTCAATGCAGTTCTAATACCCCAGTTGTGATGCAGTGAACATCTTTTCTCGCCTCCAGCAAACCATTTAGGGAAAAACTAGTCTTGTTTCTATCTGCTCGCATTTCTCAATGCGGACATTGCCCTTTGCAAAAGCCTTAAAAGTTCATATCCATATTAACAGTATACTGCCTCATAGTCATTATCCATACCACCTACCTCACTGACAGCCTGGGTTGGGTGCACACATCTGCTTCTCACAGGAGAGATGGGAGCTTCATGTGTCACATTCTTTCTCCCTGTACAAATAGGCAGGTGATTTTTATTTAATTTCCTTCACTCAGATATATTTACATACTGGGTCCTGATTGAGACACATCTTTATAAATAGGAAAAGAAACACTCTTATTCTTAAACCAGAGATAAAAATCACACCTGCTTTGCCTCAAATGCTCAGCATGGTATTGCCAGTAACAGTACTTTGGAACATAACCGCTCAAATTATTTGCTATAATGGTGCCACACTATAGTTCCCAGCAGAATTGGAATTGCTGAATGCTACAGTCTCCACAAGGAAGGAAATGCTAGTGTGGTGCTTATGTGAAAATTCACTAGGTTTCTGCTCTCAAGGGAATAGTTTCCTCCTGTGATAATGCTAAACATAAAACGCATCAAGTTTTAGGACTGATGAAAATGAAATTGGTGTGAATAAACAATTGTTTATATAAAAATGCACAGTCAGGACATCTACTACATGTGTAAGACCATAAAAATTTAACTATCTCACTTCATCGCTATAACATACTCGTGAAAGCTATTGTCCATTTGCAGTCACACGTTTTTGTCCTAATCATCTACGGAGATCACTGCCTGAACAATGTATTTCATTATTTAAAGGAAAATGAGATAGAACCACTCTAAGACTAAGCTGCCACTTGTAGTATGTGCAGTGAGAAGACCCACTCCGTTCATTGGAACACTCTTTGTTTTCCCTTTGCATTTGAAGACTACGTTTCCCAGTCATCACTTGCACCATTGCCAATAATTTAGAACAAAGGAAAAATGCTCCAGCAGAAAATGGCTTTAGCTTAGTTTCCACCAAGTGGCCTCTCATGCAAGTCATTGCCCCTCCTCTTCCTCTCTGCTTCAACTGAAAGTTCTTCAGAGGTAATGGCCATGCTAGAGATGCTACAGATGTTATGCAACAGTCTACTTTGGACGCACAAGGTAATGCTTTTACAATCATGCGAATGACACAGGCTGTTGCTTTACCATGACACAAGGGCTTAATGTTATTTTTAATAAAGGTACTGGTTTCTTACTGCTAAACAGAAAACTATCAATTTAAAACACAGAAATGGAAAAATTAGTACGACTTAACTTGCAGTCTACAACTGGAATACATTATAAAACCTTCCTTCAATTGAGAGTCGCTATTAGAAAAATGTACTTTACACAGAAGTTTCTGGAAGGCTTAAGATTACGATCACAGTTGCATGGACAGAGGTAAAATGTTTTTGACAAGTTTCTCTGCTAGAACTTGATTCAGCAAAGCACTTCAGCATATGCTTGTGAGCTTTGCTGAATTGGAGCCCAGAATTGACACCCCTTTTGACAGCTTCCGTGTAAGTGTTAGAAGTTAACCCTCTGGTGGGGACCTCTCCCCTCCCTCCGCCACTCACACCCGTGATGGAACAGACATATGGCATGACGTACCCCTGCAGTGCTGTGGGATTTGCATCTTACGGGAGGACAGGATCCATTTGCAAACGGGATACAGCACCAGATGCACATGGCTCTTCCCCTGTACTTCAAACAGCACAAAGAGCTGAAAACTAACATGACCCTTACTGCTAAACAAGGATTATGGAGTTACTGGTTTAAAAAAAAAAAAAAAATCACTAAAAACTGCCTTAGAAGTAAAAGCTGTCTAATTCTTTCTTGATAGCATTTCAGTAACACCATTACTGACGTGCCTACCTCCCTGCATGTTGACAGAACTGGTTATTTTGACAAGCATGAAGAGAAACTTCAGCCAGCTGTGCAGTGACTGCAAGGTATTTGTATTGTCCATTGTGCTATCTGCTGCAAGTATGTGCTGAAAGAGTTCAGCTGAGTTCACCTGCTGGAACAGACTCCCAACAATTTGTGAAGTGTGCCACTGTGTTCAGATGAATCAGCCCTGGTATCTGAATTTTGCATTTTAAAAAAAAAAAATCTCCTGTGGAGACAAACATTGCCTATGAACTCTATGCTGCTCATACGCATAGAAAGATTCAAACTTTTCGCCATCTCTCCCCCCTCTCACTTCTGTCATCCCAATAGTCAGTTCTCTCTGGTATGTTACTTCCACAAAGAGAAACCGTCTGGTGCGACTGACTCGCCACGCTGCGTGTGCAGGATGCGGTCCTTTGCTCCAAGCTGCATGCCACCCTCCCTCTCTCAGCCCAGCAGACTGGAAGGCAGAAGGGGCCAGATACACAGTTGATGTTCACGTCAGTAATGCATACACGACTGCTGCCGGCTGCTTTGATCCTAGGCACCCAGCTCCACAAGCATCCCATAACTCTAGATTTGCAGTTGTACTGAAGGAATGTCAAACAACATGCCCAAATCAGCTACTCTGCCTTTCAGGCAGGAGTTTCTCGCTCCTCTGCATGAGCTCCCCTCCCTGACAGACCCGGAGTCAGGCACATCACCAGATCACTGCTGCTCTGGCCCTTCCACGCAAGGCACCCGACGGTCCCCCCAGGGCCCCGTTAAGGCTGTAGCAGCTGGGCTCCCCAGCACCCCTCACTCGCGGTCAGCGTGCTAGGGACAGAAATTTCTAGTCTAGACTGATACCGTGTTTGTAAGTCACAGAATTTACCTTAGAGTCTGCTTCCTAAAGAGAAAAAAAAAAAAAAAAAGACTGTTGGAAGATGTGCGTTACACTCCCCAAAGCAAGATTTTAAAAAAAAAAAAACAAACCTCTACCTATTGATCAAGCAGTTAACCATCAAATATTACATTTTACAGTCTAAAGGGGTGATTTATAAAGAGATCTAAGGAAACTATAGGAGGAAATAATACCGTGACCTATTGCTTAAGATTGGCAAGTCAACACACATAATACTTGTTCAAAGCCCTGGTTCATTCAATTCGTGACACTTGCCCTTATTGAGTGGCTGAAGCCCTCGCACACAGACTGGAGTCTCATTCCCCACCACTATCCCTTAATACCTGTCCAGATATAGCACTCTTTTTGTGCTATCATTTTAATGGAATACTAAAAAACTAATAGTTCACTGAATGCAAGATTTACTATAACACATAAAAATAAAATGACAATAAAGTCATACACATAAATTAAGCAAGAAGCCCTGTAATCTAGTCTGTATCAATGCTGTATCTTCTCTTACATCAGTGTCTCATTCTTCACCTTCTTTGAAGTACAATAAGTTACCATTATTGGTAAATATTTATATTCAGTTCTGCGGTGTCAAGATACTGACAGTTAATATAAGTCTTCCAAAAAACATTCCCATCTTCCCAAGACAACACAAATATTTATCATACATGCCTTTCTGAAGGCTTATGCCTTTTTGGGAATGAGTTTTAGGATTATCTTTATTCTTGTCTCAGCAACTTTTAGCTAAGAAAAGTAGAACAAATTAGGACTCTAGTAGCCACATACACACTAGCTAAAATCAATAGCTTTAATTTTCACATTTAAACCTACAATTTTCATCTGACAGGCTCAGCAGGTTTTAATGCACACTACAATTTACTTTTACTGTTTTAATTGTTTTTAGTCAATCACTTTTATTGCTTCTCTGCATCTGACTAAACAAATTAATAGAGCTATGTTCATAAATGATTACTTTGTGAAATGCCTTGATAGATACATTTGCCAGTTTCACCTTCAATTACTGCCAACATTAGTAATATTTATACCAAGAGGTACATTTATCCAGGTTTTATAATTAAGTGAGCAACAAGCACAGCACTAGCAACAAAAAAAAAAAAAAAAAAAAAAAAAGAAAAAAAACCCAACACACACACACACACAAAAAATCTATTTCATGAGCTCCATAGTATCAAATGTTATCTTTCTAACAGTGTTACCCCCAAGCCAACTGAAAGCCAGCAAGACCTGCCTGCATAGTTGGCTGAAAAACCCCTTTCACAGATAGACAGTCTACTGCCTAGAGTCTTGCATGACCTTTCTGTGGAGGAAAAAAAACCCAAAGACTATACAACACAGCGGTCAGGATGACATTGTTACAGGGCAGGACAGACCTGGATCAAATTCCTTGTTTTGTCCCTTAAACAAGGGCAGCAAGAGTCCAAACTCCAGAAGAGACTTAGGGGTCCCTACTCATCCACACCCAACTCTGCTTCTTGACCAGCTAGGAGGTGGGTCGGGTACAGGAACACTCGCTTGAACACAACACACAGCAGTGTCTCTTCCCTTCAGCAGAGGGACGCATAGCCAAAGTTGGAAAATTTACTAATTTACTAATGAAAAACATGATACCGTTACCACAAATTTGGAAATACCAGGGAAGCCAACCTTTGTGAATGCCAGTAAGGGTCAGCCTTCACTGACACAGCCTTTCCCAGGTTACAGAGAGATCTCAGGGTCCAAAATAAGAGATTATGAAATTTTAATAGTTACTTCGGCTGTTGCTAAACCCAAACATAGGAATGCAACTCTGCAGTTTGGTCTTTCCCCAGTTAAGGCATCAAGTGAGCAAAGACTCCTGTGAAAATCGAATTAACTGAAAGCAAAAGTTGCCTAAGACACTGCTTCCATATACATCATTTAGGAGGCTTAACCCAACAAGCATTTTCCAAACAAACCAGACACATACCAGCAAGGCTCTTCTGCACAAGAGCGCATGTACTCACTGAAGTGAGAGATCCCAATTCACTGAATCAAACCTAGGGTTAATCTGATGGATCTTCAGCTCTTCTGTCCAAATTTAGAAGAATGAGATTCACTTGACCAAAGAGAGGACAGATTTCCCACATACAAGGCAAAAGTTACCCTAGACCCTTAGCTACAAGGACCTTCACCCAAGATGCTCAAAAACCTGGACTCTAGATCTTCTTCCTAAATTCCCATTTTATCCTATTTTATTATTTTATCTAATGGGAGAAGACACCATAGAAAGAGAAGCTAAAGTCAAACCCTCTTTCTTCACAGGCTCCAGAGGCAGGCTCCCTCCGACAGGAAACACTTGAGTGCTTTTCTTCAGTGTGTTTTAAGAGGCAGGCTGGAGACTATCACCAAGAATGGCCTCCAGCCAGAGCTCAAGTCTTTTAGTAGCAGTAAGATCAGGGTTTGAACCCCGCTACAGCTGAGGAATAGAATTTTTCTTCTACATTCTGGACATGTTATTTAATCTAACCATTAGAATAGCTCAAGTCTTGCATGAGGAACACTCTCCTTAGAAAGGGGGAGGCTTCAGTTTTGATCCAGTCAGGCAAGGGAACTAATCCAACACACGTGGCTCTCCAGACATAATTATACACCGGTGAAGTGTGTCTAGGTAAGTGCTTCGTCTACAGTTAACATGCCAAGTCTTCTGCCTGCCCCACACCTATTTTAGCACCACTCTTGTGGTATCCTGTGGATTAGGAAAATGTAAGTTAAGATTTTTTGGGATAGTGTGTCCATCCACCTCATTATGTTTCTTAAACATCTTGCCTTGTGACTGAGGAAATACTTGCTCAAAGCTCTCCTTCCCACCTTTACAGAGCAAGTTCTTTTTTCCAAGTAGCCACCAGCATACTAAATTGGCTGCTGCTTTTGTATAAAAGCTAAAAATGATTCTACATTGGTCAAAACTGCTGACATCAAACTAGTTTTTCATTTGATATTCCTACATAATATCACTCGCATTTGATTTAAACCTTCATTGAACACAGGCCCTCAGAAGCGGTCTGGGTCTTAAGCTGTAGGAAACTGATAAACTGCATAGTGTGGTAGAAGGGCATTTACTATTCTTTTAGAAACCTGCATAATATCTTCTATGAAAGAGCCCTGATCTCTGGCTGAGGCTGCTAGGTACTTCACAAATATAAACCGAATATATTAATCCTTTCAGTCCTTAAGCTACCAAGCCTACACTATACTGCCACAAGAAAAATCATGAAAAGCTTGTATGACAAAAAAGTGAGTCTTACTACATGTGTAAACCGTAAAGAACAAATCTGTTTATTTCCTGAGGTACATGCAAAAATATAATTTGGTTTAGTATTTCCATATTCCTTGAATCAGTTTCCTAGTCTAAATACATATCATTTTTATTTTAAGTTGCTTGGTATTAAGCAGATACTTGATCCACCAGCAGTTTTCACAAAACCATCCCTTGCTCCCCTCCCTGCAGTGAGGTAACACAGCTGTTCCATAATCCTATCTTTTCATCAGCAGGCAGGACAGTACTCACTGAAATGTCAAACTGAGGACAGCCACCTTGCTGGGATGAAATGCCCTAGAGCATGTCTGTGTTCAGGACTGTTCAATAAAGAGCTAAGTCTAAAAAAAAAAAAAAAA
>VXBL01001289.1:788161-880172 GCA_013400195.1 Aramus guarauna
GCTAAATAAACAAATTTTCTGTCATAGATGACCTGAGTTGCTGCTACTCCAGGCATAGACAGCAGGAAGAACAGAAAATACTAGAGATGGCAACAGCATCTCCACCCACAGCCCAATATATCCATTTTGACCAAACAAAGCCAGCCCCCTCCCACCACTAGAAGACAGCAGAGAGAAGCTATCAACAGAACCACAGTCACAACAAAGCCTGGGCACATCTGTATGCCCAAGGAGAAGGACCAGCAACATCATCTTAACCCTGCGCCCTGCACGGCAGTGAGCAAGGCAGCAGTCTCAGCTCATTTTTAAACTTGCCTTGAAAGGGTAACAAGCTGCAAAAAACAGTCATTTATTTTTCTGCAGGCCAGCACCCTGGGATGCTGGCCCACAGAACCCTTTGCAGAATGATTAAAACGGTATCCAAGAGTCACCCTGAGTTACTTTGTACAAGACACACATGTATTGCTGGACTGACTCATTAGAAGTTTTCACATGGCCCAGCTACAGTGTATTTAATGTTTCTAATAACAAATGTCATCATTTCATAAATACTGATGAAGAATTAGTGGTACAGTACGATTTCAAACGCCGATTTTCAAATGTGGGCAAGGTACCCCTTACTGCACTCCCGGACTGAGACAGCCAACATGACACAGCTATTCAAGTTCACTTGGAAGCTTTAAGTGACAATATTCCACTATTTCCCTCCACGCACACCAGAGGGTGCTCCTCTGAAATAACTTTTAGAAAAGGTCCTTTACAAATAGGATCATACTTTGTGTGGACAGGTAAGACCTGTTGGAACACTGTTCAAGATCACTTATTCTACAATAATGCCTGAAGACCCCAACCAAGATCGGGCCTTACTGTGCTGGACACACCAAGCAGAACAAGCCTGTAGGTCCCTGTCAATATGTTCTAAATAAATAGGACAAGCAGGAAGCAGGCAAATAAAAATATAAATAGCTTGTCACAGGTCACATAGAATCTGTGTCAGAACCAAGATGCAGATATAGATCTCTTGATTCCCAGTGTCCTACCTTCAAGACCATCCTTTCCTCACTACTCTTTAAAAAAAAAAAAATCTTTAAAAAAGCACAAGGCATCAGCCTACAGCATTGCTATCAACAGTTATTCTAATTGCCCTTTCAGGAAGCAGAGCTACTACCAAGAATCAACCTGGCCCACATGTTTAAGTTGGGGACAGAAACCAACTCTAAAAATTGAAGTTTGAGAGGTTCACCACTTGGCAAGCTCCTTCCTTCCATCTCATCTACCTAGAATGGAAAGGACTTGATATCACACACCATGCCAAGCCACCACCACCCCCAACTCTTCAATATACTTTTATAGAGCTGTTACTGGGTATATTGACAACATATACATAAATATATGAGGAATGCACTCTGTTTTCTTCCCTTCGCTCAACTTTCTAGCATACTAACTCATATGCACCACATAGTGCACTTTACACCAATCAAAATAGATGAAAAAGAATCACATCCAAGTTTGAAATCATATCAGCCCATTGCAATTAAACACATTCAAATTCTAAATCCCAGAAAACAGACTTTGTAATGATACAATTGCTGACTGCATCTAACAAATACACTATTGCTGCCCTTCAAACGTGCTTGCCATTTACAAGCACGCAGAAGCTCCTTTACTGTGCCAATTCCTCCACTGATGGCACATTTTATTGACAAAATACAGCTGAGCCACCTAAAGCAATTTCAGCTACAGAATAACCTTTCACACAAGAAGTTAACCAGCTCCTCCATCCATTTGCAGCAGATTTAGATTAGCAAACCCATGTAGACACATTCAGATCCTTTGAACAGCCTCACTCCAGTTGACAGCTAAGGACAGGGTAAAGTTATAACAGTGGTTCATGCCTTGAGTTCTGGAAAGCAAACCCCTCCTTACTCAGAAGGAAGAGGCTTGGATTCCCACTCCACCACAAACTGTTTGATCTACCTATACCTTTCCTCCTCCATCTCCAGCTTCCCCTTTCCTTTGTCTTACGCCTTTCCCACATTACCATTTTCTCATTACACTTCTACAAAAAGTGTCTTAGTTTAAATAATGCTGATTAAAAAAACCCAGTTGCCCAGTCTTCCCACAAGCTTAAGAAGTACCAGATGTATACAAGTCTATCTAGAGTGCAGCCACTGGCACGGCTGCGTACAACAACTAGCAAGCCAAAGAGCCTGCGCAGCCACAATCAGACAAGTTCGCCATCAAATAAATACTTTCATTTTTAAAAGCAGCAGACTGCAACATAAACTTAAACTTGTCTCTTAAATGCAATTGTAGAAAACATTTGCTCTGTATTACTTATGGAAGAAAACGCAAATGTTAAAACCTGCCGAGACTTGGAGCTCCACATGAAAGAAGCTTGCTAGGAAGAGAGAGTTTTAGAAGCTACTTTTATTGTCAGGCTTAATCCTGCATTCCTGTCAAGTCTGTCCTTCAAGTGAGTTTGCCTGATCAAAGATCTTATGGCTGACCTCTCAGATTTTGTCCATAGATCACTCAAAGTACTAGTTTACTACCAGCTGCTCTTAACATCTGTCCAATGCTAGCTGTCATGTCCTCTCTAGTTTAGTCTGTGCTAAATAATTCCAGGGGTGGGTGGGTGGGTGGGAAAGGGGGAGAGGCCATGCAGCAGCACATTCTGCACATTCTCCCACAAACTCCCACGTAAAGCACACACCCTATCAGGCAGTCTGATGGAAGAAGATAAATTCACTAACAATATCTGTACCAGGGTAAGTTGCAGGCAGAGAGCACTACAGCAGAAAAGCAGCTGAGTAGAGTTTGGAATCAGACTGCAAGTTTCCAGAGAAACAGTAGACATCCGCAAGTGCAAACACCTACCACATGAAAACAGGCAAGACCTTGCATTATCAGATCACACGGTTCAGCTCTATTCTCGGACTGAGAGCACGCACGGAAGAGGAGTGCCAGACACCGCAGCCAGCAGTCTGCCACTAATTGCACAAGAACGATACAGCTGCAACAGAGACTTACCCCTGCAGAAAGTGCTACGTGGGGAAATATTTTAGCCATGGGAGGTTGGCTGACTTTCTCAGACTTTTTGATTAACCCCATGCACAAGAATTCAGCACTCCTATCTAAGACCCTTTTACAGTTCATAGCTCAGATCCCGTTTGTTTTAGGGTGTCCGCACAAGCTGAAGCTACTACTGTCCCAGACAAACTTTTTTAACAGCTTATTCAGAAAGAGCAAAATCTGGTCATTTATTCCTGCAGGTTGGGAACTGACCAGAATCACAGGTAAGAATTACCCTAAAAAGAAATCAAAGCCAGATCTAACAGCCAGACACCACATAGAAAGTAAGAATCAACACATCGCTTGCCCTGGCCAGTTCACCTATAGTGAGCTCCGATATTCCTCACACTGCTGTTTTGGGGAGCACAGATGTGTCAGATGGCCTGGAAGAGAGCTCATCTGTCCATCTGCCTATACTTTTTAGTTCACCCTCACAACAAAGTTGTTTGTTTTTTTAATGCTCTGTGGTAGCCACACAGTTCATACTTTTTTGTGTGCTTCACCCCCCCCAGGGAGATCAGGTGATACTTTTTTCCTGTGTAACCCAGTGGTAACACAACAACCCTGTGTTAGGCCTGAGAAACCACTACGAAACTGCTTGCTAATATCTCATGAGAAAAAGGTCCTTCTGTTGGAAGATGAGTGCATTATTAGTTGCTTTGCAAATTTAACAAAAGCCAGTCAAAGCCATACTGCTCCCTGAAGATGTTGCACTCTGTAAACTATTGCAGTTTCCTAAAAGAAGACAGTGGCTTAAGTCCAAACAGGTAATGCACAACAGGCACCTCTCTTTTCATCCATTTTAAAACAAGGGGGGGTAGTCCTTGAGCTGAAGCTCTGGTCAGTCCAGAATTAGTTTGCTCAAGTTCAGCTGGAGTGATTTCAGAGCTGGACTTCTTGCCTCCTTCCCCCCGAGAGAGGGGTACACCTCCCCCACTACCAAAAAGCAGACACTCCATTACACTACCTCCACAGCCCTGAATTAGAAGTCCCCCCTTTATCAGAAGGCACATAACACCATGCCTAAAGTTACAAGGCACTCTTTGGTAGAGGCCTTTTTCCTCCCAAAACCACATCCTTTGTTTGTTAGGTCAATGCCCCAGCCATTTTATTAATGCATCAGATCTCACCACCTCTCATAGCCTTCCTTCTGATTAAAACACATTTCATTGAATTAAAAACAGTAGCTGAGTTTCAGCTAAGCAAGGCAGAGTCAAAGAGAAGTTATCAGCCATTCCCACCTTACCTGCAGAGAAACAACAAAACCCACCAACACCCCCAGGAGCACAAGCAGCCCAACCTCTTTTCATCCTACTCCACTGCTGCTAGACTGATGAGTTTGTATTGCTACCAGCTGAAATAAATTAGATGTTAATGGTGAAGATCCCTACTGCATACTCATGTGAAGGGTTGTTTTCAAAGTCCTCAATTTTTCACTGAGGAACAGTTTTTCCATGTCTAGTTTTATTTGTGTAACTATACAAAACTGTGACTAGCCTGTTTTAGAAACATCTGAAGGTTTATTGCTAGGCACTACAAAAGACATGAGGATTTGTTATGAAAATGCAAAGATTAGATTAATGTTTTTCACTAAGTTCCTAAATTGGAAGTTAATTTTATCATTTAAAAATTATGTAAGAATTTAAGAATATATACAGGTGAAATTCCCACTGTAAACATTTTAAATGGATGAGAAGAAAATATTTGTGTTTAAAAGCTGGTTATTTAGCAACTGCGGAGTAACTTAGCTCTAAGAGGTCGTAGCTCTCCGTATTCATATACAGATATACCAGACAGCTATATGTGCCTATGGAGGGTATTCAGCCTGACTGAGAAAGCCTGCCAAGGGTTCTGTGAACCAACAGAGTTCTGCAGTAACACCTTGGTAATGCAAAACTCCGGTGTTTAGAGAACAACCCCTTTAAGATCACACAGCCAAGACTTGATTTTCTGTGGGGTATTTTAGCAGCGGTACTGCCAGATCTGTAAGCAGAGGCTCTGCACCTCGTTCTAGTCTTTGCCACACGCGGGCCCCTTAGAATACATATATTTAAACAAGATAGCCAAGACCTGCAGTCAGAATGAGAGATCTGAAGAGGAGGGCCTTTGGTGCATGGAGCACAGCTCTTTGACTGAGTTGAAACTCAAAGAGAATGCAGAAAGGAATAAATAATCAAAAGAACAGAAGTAGAAAGAAGCTGGTAAGACTCCAAGAGACACAGATATATTCTGATATTCCTAGAGCACCAAGAAAACAAGGCATTTCTTTTGTTGTTTAAAGTAGATTTTGTTGTAAATTACACTATTACATAGGAAGAAGTCCCTCATAATAACAGACATTTCTTATCGTCCACATGACTTTAATTTATCTCTTGTAAAAGAGAAGAGTCAAAGTTGTATGGGTCCAGAAAAAAACAATAGAGCAAGTTTGGGCATCACCCAGTAGCCCAGTGATCAGAGCAGTCACCTTGGCAGGGAAAAGACATGTGTGAACATCCTGCTCCCAGGCTTGGTCAGGAATTTACGGGAATCACTCCCCAAATAAACTGTGGGGTGCAGACAGTCACTGTCCAGGGACTGTTGTTGTATGAGGTGGCCCCAGGATCATCACAACCTCAGAAGGCAAGATCCTGGGTGTGGTAACTGCATGGAGAGAGGCCCATGTCAACAGGGACAGTCACGCCTTGCTAAGATTCCCAGGGAGATAGGTGTCACCGATGGAAAGCAGGAGTCTCTCTGTCTCACACATAAACAGTTGTTTACTTGCTGGAGAATTCAGCATGTCTCCTGAGCACCTTTACGAGTTGTTAATAAAATGCAACACAGGCCCAAGAGTTCAGAAAAGCGCGCCTGAAGTCACTGGGACTCATTTGTGAGCAAAGATAAAGAGTAAATATGAACCACTTGAGGGGAGTGGCCCCAAAGGGAAAGGTTTGACACCCAAAAATAGATGTATGTTAGAAGAACTAGGGTACCTTTAAGTATATTTTGTGGAAATGGGATGGAATAAAGAAAGTTTATGGACGTCAGGGAAAAAACAAAACAAAACAAAAAAAAAACAGTCCTGAAAAGCAAATAGACTGGAGACTAGAATTATCTTAAACACCTCAAGCAACTGAGCTTTATCACATCGCTTCTGATATGTGAATCCTGTTGGCTTTAGGTACCAAAAATAAGAGATAAATAGAAACTACCTAGAGAAGGAAAGAGAAGACCAATTAATCTCTTATTTGCCATACAATTCCTTGCAGGCAGCATCCTCAGCTTCCCAGATGCTGCATTTGCGCCTTCGATTTGAGGTTCTAGATTTGATATATTTTGATTCCAAGGGCAGGGCAAATGCTCAGTTGTGTACCTTCCTACCACCAACTGGACTGAACCAGCTCAGTGAAACTTTAGCCCAATAAAACAGGAACCTTCCAGAAATTATGGGTATATATGAATTGTAAGAAGTAGAAATCATCTGAAGAAGTCATCTAGTCCACCCAAAACCCTATGGCTGGGCTCCCTCATGGGGAAGAAGCAGGGAGAGGGGCTGTGAGAAAGCTGGGTGAGCTATTCCAGATCTTACAGCTCCACCAACACCTGGTCTCTTCCCCTGTGGTCATCCAAATCTGTATCGTTTTCCCAAGAACTACAGGCAAAGCGCACAGCTCTCACCTCTCCTCTGTGCAGCACACCACGCTGAAAAGCTGTTCCTTATTTCATGAGACCTCTTCCACTTCCATAGTATTGCTGCAATGGTGTATGTGATTTGGGGGATTGCAGAGAGATCACGGAGGGGTTTAGAGGCTGGGAAATGATGCAGGCCTGGTGCACTGTATCCCTTCCCTTCATTTTCTGACAAGCCGGGCTGGCAGCACGCTGACAGGATGGGTCCCGCTCAAGGAAACAGGTATTTAACCTTCAACCTGTTGTACTTTCGGTACTCATAGTGCTTTCCAACTTTGGACAGGGAAGGAAAAAAAAAAAAAAACCAAACTTTTGCAACGCTCATCTCTTAGGTGGATATCCCGATAGCATTGCCAGTGCCCGTTTTACCGTATCCCAGCATTTGTTTATTCTAAAGCTCCACCTCCTGGAGCCGTGAAATCGACACAGAAACAGCTCGACCTTCACTCGAAATAAGGGTGCAAGTTAAAGAGGAAAGTTTGCAAAGGTGTGAATCTTCAAGGGGCAAGATTGCAAATTCTAAAAGTATCCCTGTAAGTTTGGTTTGTTTTTGTTTTTAAATCCACTTTAATTTGGAAGCTCATCTCCTGATCTGGGGGAAGTCAATTTAATTTCTCAGCAGTCGAGAGAAGGGATCTTTGACAGGGTTGCTGCAGCAGCTGTGTTTAATGTTTCACCACATCCCACTACACTGAAGATTTAAGGCTATTTCCAATGCAAATACGAGACAGTAATTCTGAGCGTTTCCCCCCCATTTAACGCACCCCCCTTCTCACGCCTTTGACCTCTCCACCACCGGCACTTCAGCGCGCACCTCAGGCACCGCCCGACCCNAAGGGAGACGGCGCAGGGAGGTCGCGACACGGTTACGCTCCTGCGCCTCTTCTCCGGCCGCTAGGCTGGGGGCTCTCGGGCAGAAGCGGCTCAGCGAAGCTGCTCTCCCTGGCCCTGCCCGCCCTTGANCCGGAGCCGTGCCCCGCCGGCCGCCTCGCACCGGAGGGGGGGTCTCCTCCCCTGCGGAGGGGAGCTGCGTGTCCGCCGGGACACACGGGCAGGTCGGTGCCGGTGCCGCAGCCGGGAAGTCGCCATCCGCTCCGTCAGTCCGTCAGTCAGCCCGCCAGTCAGTCAGTCCGTCCGTCCGTCAGTCAGCGCCTCCGTCCGCCCGCAAAATGGCGCCGCCACCGCCGCGTGTTCCCGAGGCGGCGGCGCCCTCTGCCGGCCGCCGGNCGTCTCCTGTGCGTAACCGCACGGCTCGGCAGAACGAGCCCTGCTTGCAGGCCCGGAGGGTTTGCCAGGCCCTTCTTGGCACCGGCCAGAGGGGTTTATACCGTCCCCGTCAGCCGTCACAGACCTCAACTCCGCTTGGCAGAGCAAAATTTATCTGCTGCCGCGCAACAGGGAGCCTCTGAGCCCCAGAGAGGCCGTGCTGGGTCCTGCCGAGCCACGCGTGCCGTTGGGGGAAGGCAGGTTCCCGTTTACCGGCGCAGCCTGAGGCCCAGCACCTCCAGTCTCACATTCCTCCCGCGCTTTGCCCCGCGTTCAGATGGTGGCTCCACGTTGTCCGCTCTCGGGTTGCTCGTTGCGGGAACTGGATCGCACACGGCTCTCTCACCTGGCTCACCCGGCCAAGCAGTAATCCACGTCCTTCTGCTTGCGAGTTGGAGTGCGTGTGCTGGTGACCTCAACGCCAGCGCAAGCCATGCTTTGCCCGTTCACTGTCTCCACGCTTGTTATCATAGCTGGTATTGTTGCTGACCGAGAAGGCTCACGTTTTTCATCAGCCTTTATTTATGCTTGTTATTTTGTTTTCCACAAAATTATAAAGTAACTTCAAGAAGGGCTGTTTGCCAGTGTGCAGCCTGTTTTGAGTCTTTTCATCACGTATTTCAAAGAAAACTCTATTGTTCAACTGCACAAAAGTAGACGGCCAGGAAACAAATGCTCAAGGAAGCCCCGTGCCCCATCCTGCCTTTAAGCTCCCCGTCCTCCAACATCTTGTGGCCGGTGTTCAGAGGGGTATGCACATTAACGAATCGGCCAGGAAGACTTGTTGGCCACTTCTGGAGCAACCACGGAGCCCACGGCAAAACAGGTACTGATGGCCAGGTGCTTCCGCAGTCCGTGTGCTCGGTCCTGTCAGCAGCGCATTGCAAAGGCCGAGTGCACAGAGCTGCTGTACAACAGCCCCGGGGCAACTGTCTTCCAGATCAGTGCAGGGGAGTGCAGTGACAGTGAGAGCTGAACTGTGCTAAAGCCCTCTGAGAACGTGATGTCATGGTGAGGGATCGGAGCAGGAGCTGAACAGCTGCCGCTTGGAGCTGTTGACTGCTCCAGTTCACATGAAACCCACGAGGACAAGCTGTTTCTGCTACACAAATACGAACGTACACATCCCTTACTGAAGGCCCTAGCTCATAACTACTGCACTTTTTTGAATAAATACAAACTAAGGAAGAAAAGAACCAGCTTGTCTCAGAGATAAAGGTGGATCCTTTTGCTTTTGTTGGCCCAATCCAACATCCTCGTCCCCAGCACCATTTAGGATCACTTTGAACCCTGCAGGTACCCGCTGTGGGTCCCATTCTGTTCCAGACTGTTACTAACAAGAGAGCACTGTAACATAAAATGCCCCTGAGAGTACGGGCAGGGCACAGCAAAGGGAGAAGCACTTGTAAAGATCTTACGGAGCAAGATGAGAATTCAAAGAAATCTAAAGGGAAGAACGTTGGAAAGTGTACAAAAGATCACACGACGTAGCTGGAGGGAGATGAGTGGAACAGCACACTTGGGCAAGATCACATACACGCCACAGGACGGCATGGCTCAGAAACATCTTGGGCAGAAAATGACTTGGAGGTTTTGGTAAACCACAGATTGCATACAGTCAAAAACCAGGTTGAGACAGACACACCACGGAAAGGCATCACTGCACACTGCCTGGGAGGCCACAGCTGGCGGACTGTGTCCCGGATGGGTACAGCACCCCGGGAACAAGGGAGGCAAACGGAGGAGCACTGGCTCAGAGCAGCACACGCTGTCGGGGCGGTTGGCAGAACAGTTTGTTTAGTCTTGCAGGCAGAACACCGGGGGACACCGGCAGGACAAACTGAGGGTGCCAGAGCACCCCGGAACCGCCAGCGAAGTGGGTCACTGGGCGTGATCGGGTGGCAGGGGGTAGGACGGGATGGGGAATGACAGCATCACGTGCTGCGGAGACGGTTGATTTTAACCGCAGGCTCACACCCCCACTGGCCTGTAGGCCATCCCAGCGGTTGTCTCCCTGAGGGGTCCCGAGGGCCGCACCCTGTCAGCAGTTTGTCCCCAGAGCCCCCGGCTAAGGCCAGGCCCGTGCNACCGAGGGGCCGCTGCCCGCCGCCAGGTGGCGCCGCTACGCCGCGCGGTGCCCCAGCTCCCCGCGCGCTGCCCGGGGCGGGCAGCCAGAGCCCAGCGCGGGCAGCGGCTCATCGCCCTGGTCACTGTGGGACCCCTGTAAGGCAGCTCGATTGCTGAGAGAGGGGGAGAGGAAACCCCCGTGGAGCGGGCCCAAGCCCGTGTCCGTGCCCGTGTCAGACGCGCACACCCTTCCCGCCGCACAGCACCGCAGCCCAGTACCGCCAGCCGGGGCCGCTGCTCAGTTCCCGGTGCTCGGTGGCCCTCAAACTTTCTCCGAGCTTGACCCGCGGTGCAACGGTCCAGCAATTATAAATTGGGCCACAGAATAAAACACGCGGGAAAAACCCCAGCCTTGAGTAGCTTCTGTCGCCGCTTACTCGTGGTAAGAATCACCAAAGGCCAGAAGTTGTTCAAGAACTTTGTCTGTAGTTTATTGCAATAAACACGGGTGGTGAAAAGCAGCTTTCCCGAGTAAACATGGGACAGAGGATCAGCTTACAAGTGAAATAATGCAACAGGTTAAACCGAACCTCACAGAGGAGTTGGTAAATAATAGTCCAACACCTGGGGACTGAGTTCAGGTGCCTCGTTCACACGCAGTAAAGGATCATTCAGAACCAAAACACGATTGCCATTTCTATCCACAGAAACCAGAACGTCCTCTTTCCACTAGACAATACAGGATTATTTCTTAACCTAAAACCCTAAGTCTGCAGGAGATTCGTTCTTGGCATGAGTATTTTTTGACAGGCTGCAGGACTCCTGGAAATAAGGTGCCTTATGGCCCAGAACCTGCTCTCAAATACAGAAACGAAGACAAAACGCGCCATGAACTCATTACAACTATCAGTCTGTGGGACAGACCCAGCAGCAGAATGATTCATGGTCCAGAAGTCGAGAGCACAAATGCACAGGTACATGATATCGCCGCTGTTGCAGAGCTAACCCCTTTCAATTAAACCATGCAGATCCCAAAGGAACGTTACAGCCATAAAGCATTTGCTGCCTTGAACGTCCTTGAGGCAAATGGGGATGGAGAGGTCTAACAGGAGTGAGGTGATAACATGTGGGTCTCACTGGCAATGGCAGGGATGTGACGAGGGTGCCTGCAGTGCTCTGAACCTCTTCCAGACTTGCCTAACTGACAAACGTTGACCTCGGGCACACTGAGATGCAAACAACCTTTAAACGCTTCCTAGAAATGCACTATATGAATTAAAAATGCCAACAGATTGCAGAAGGGTGTCTTGTACAGTTGCAGTCAATAGAAAGCATTCAGTCCAGAAAAAAAGAAATCTTTTTTTTTTTTTTTTAATTAATCACTAGGTTACCACTTAACTATTGCATCAGAAAACTCATATAAATAAGATTCTATTAGGCTTCAGCTCTTGGTTTTTCCCCCCCACATACAATTAACAAAGCAGCTAAAAATAAAAGCTGGATTCTTTTGTACCAGACACAGAACAATCTTGCCGGAGTCATGATGCAGCTTTTCAGGGAACGGCTCGAGTGAAAACCAGCATACATACAGTTTCTCACAGGCTGAAGCAGCAGCACAAATGTTTTTCTGCCCATTTCCTGCACCCAATAGGCTAGTCATGAACTGAAATGCAATTCCAATTCACTTTTCCAGCTAGGAATATTTCCTGCTGAAATGTTTAAAAAAGCAATAGAAACTCAGTGCTGCAGAGAGAGGTGCCTTAGCCTTAGAAACCCGCAGAAGGCAATTTTTGTATTAAAAAAAAAAAAAAAAAGTTCGCTTTGTTCAAGCCAGCAGTAGACCCAAGAAGATTTAAAAAAGAAATCCAAATTTGTCCTGGACATGGTTAGCCATACAAAAAGCAGCAATAATCCTTGCCCCAAAGCTTCACGCAGCCTCAGAGAGCTGTAGGCCAGGACACAGCCCCAGAGGTGCTGCCCAGGGATTCGGCTTTTGCCGCTCTGAGACAAGAGGACGCGCAGTGAGGCTCCCACAGCAAACCCACAGGCTGCACCGGGAGCCGGGCCACTGCACCCAGTGGGAGCTCCTGCTCATAGAGTAACCCTGAATTCCAGCAGCTTCTGCTCCATCCACTGCCTCAAACCGAAGACTTTTTTGAACATTTTAACGTACCATTCATTGTAACCCCCCGCTAAGAAAGCTCGCTCTGTTACGAGCACGAAAGCAGTCCCTAAGGTTTAAAAACCAAAGCTGACAGAACATCAAGATACTTTAAGGAAATCAACTTTTCTAAGACAGCAAATTTTTTTTTTTTTTTATCAAGAGCAGAATTAAGGGCTGACCTTCACCTTGTATTCTGAGGAGTAAATTGTTATACTCTTTATTTATCTTCTAGTCCCATATAATAGTAGTTTTTTTAATAAGAAACGCACCCATGACCAAACAGATAAAGCACCCATGTCCTTGTTTTCTGGGGTTTAACCACACACATCCACTTCTGCCTGAATGGCTGTACATGGGAACGTGCCCACGGTCTACATAATTATGGAACTTAAAGCATCCAGATTGAGAGAGATACAAGTTATGGAAATATATTCAATGCTACACCCCCACACACTCTGAAAAGCAGTTGCATCTGGAGGTATGCGACGCCTCTGACAAAACCTGCTTAGAAATGCAGGTTTGGGGTTTTAAATCCACATTCTCCAATTTATTAAATGCAGTATCTAAATGTAGGCACACATTAGTATTTAAGATGCTTACTGTGATGTTAAAGCATGATTTCAATTTTTATTAGCCATTGGAAAAATATATATTACAGATATATGAATGGATTCATACCTCAATGTTCTTCTGCAAGTCTTTACAATAGTGGCACTACTGCTGCCAAAACAAACATATCAGAAGGTCAGAGGTGCTTAAAGAACAAGTTTATTGACAATATCTTCACAAATAAACAGTCTAAAGAAAATTTCAGAAATCTCTAAACTTAGAAATTTTAAAATTTTGTTCTCATTGGCAAAATATTCCCACAGAAAAAAAAACCCAACACAAAAACAGAGAAGTGTAAGATGTCACTATATTTTTAAACTTTCCTAATTTCAACATTTTGGTTCAGTTAATTTTATAATACACATCCAACCCTTAAGCACAATAAAATGAGTCAAAGTACAATTTTCCTCCTGTAAGGGGATCTCAATCAATAGGGATTTTTTTTTTTATTATTTTTATTTTTTTGCAAGCATCTCCCTGAATCCTGTCTGCTTAGAACTTGATAGGTAACATCAGTAAGAAATAACTTTATAAATATTCCAACTGAGCCAAATCATTCTGGTATTTCTCAAAACATAGGTTTCCCCAAAATGATACAAAGCATACCATGTCGTACAAGAAACTATCAGCATGCATTTTAGAGGTCATTTTTGTACTTCAGGTATGTGAACTTAAAACCGAAGAGGGACAATTCTGATAAAAATGTACTCAGATATTTCATAACATTAATATTTATTGCTTTATATGAATACTGTATTGAAAGCCCAAGCATTCAGTTTACACACAGAAATTATACAATTATATACCGTTTCACAATGGCAGTGAGCACTCATTACAATCTACAAAAATCTACTTTACAGAAATTTAAAAATTCTAAATATCAAAAAGGTACAGTTGAAGAAACAGGTATAAATTTGGCAGCCAGTAATTGTGACCGGGAGGTTGCAGCTTGCATGTCTTTAAATATGGGAACTGGAAAATATCGAGAGTTTAAAGCAGTAGTTTGTGCTTTGAGCTGGTTTGAAAAAAATGTAACACTGGCTGTCAAAGTAGCATGTTCAAAAATATTTAGTTCACTTCCAAAATGTTATACAAATCATGGTGATTTCTATGCACCCCTGAACCTTTTAGTCATTTAGCTCAGGTACGTAACTATGGTCATATACTAATTCTTCCAAGACAGTGGTGTGATCATACCGATGTCATCTGCATACCTTCGAATAATTGTGAGACTTCTCTACAATATTCACAATGCTCCAAGAAGCACTCAGAGGCAAGTACCTGTTCATTTCTTCCAAGATATTTTCTTATCGTATTTTCAAACATTTCTTCTACAAAAGTTTAAGCTAATGTTTTGATTACAACGTTCTCAACATAAAGCACGTTTTCTCATAAATAAATGAAATCCTTTCACTCAGGCACCTCAGAAGTATACAAAAGTGTTGTAATCCAAACAGTTCTCTTGGAATGTGTTTACTCTGGTGTTTTCAACAATGTTAGTATTTCCAGGGTTTCACATGGGCCAGATTTCATTTGTTTTCCAGAGGCAAAACGAAGTGCCTTGAGGTGTGAACTCAGTCTTTTCCTATAGAAAAAGTATTTGCTGTATTTACCTTTTATAGAAACAGAAAAATATACCATTTCCCTCTTAGAACAGTGAGGGTACACATATGTGTGCATGCCTGCATATATGTGTGTGAAATGTAACACATTTTAAACACACAACATAAGGTTTCAGTGTGTATTCAAATAAAAATCTGGAAACCAGCATGAAACCCCATATTTCACATGTCAAATGTTGAAACTGTAACCAAAATATGAAGTAACTGCCATAGCTGTCAGAAAAAGACAAGACAAAAAGCTTTCTTGCTTACATACAACTAGGTGTGGTAATCTCCAAAAAAGTTGTCAAAATTATAATTACCTTCCAGTTTAAAAACTTTTATTCTAAATAAAAAAAACTATACACAAACCACTGATTTGACCAAACAAAAGTTCAGCGGTAAGCAGGACCTGAAGGAGCTGGTATTCACAGTTCTTATCATGTACAACTCTTTCAAGGTTCAAATCCATGGAGAAGTTTATTTTACAACCTGCTTCTTTTTTGTAAAACTAAAGGTCCACTTTATTACATAAAATTATTTATACAGTGTAAAACCGGAGCCTTATGGAAAATACTGCATCTAAGTGTATTTAAATTAGTCTTGCTCCATAGGTTCATCTGCAACTTCTGTGGCTTCGTCACTGTTTTCCATAGGGGTCTCTGATGAAATCTCTGGAGTTTCACTAGCATAGGGCCCTAACTCTTCTGTTTCACTGCAGTCAGCTCCACTGCTGGCAGATCCACTAATTTCACTGTCATCTGAGTGTAAATCCTTCTCTGCTTGAGACTGATCAGACTCTTCCATTTGATTGTTCTCCTCAGAGGTCTCTTCATTCACAGTTGAGGATTCAGTGTCTTTTTCTTGATCTTTTCTGTCTGGACCAACGTTTCTGGGAGACATGAAGGACTCTAGAAATGGTGAAAGTACAGTATTACTAAGGCATTCTTAAACATACCTTAATTCTGCTACTGTCCATTCCCAGCTACGCTGGGCAATGCCAAGGACAGGAAAAATTGACAATCCCTGATTTTATTAAAAGATGTAAAGTATTAACCAGCCTCATCGGGATAACCAAACTATCCTAACTATACCATGAAGTCTGATTTTTTTATTAAATAGGTAGCTTCACTTAATTAACCTTCAGTGGATAAAGACACAGTCTAACAAGTAACTTTTTCTTGCTTCTCCACATTCCTTCATTTCTCTTCAGAAGCAGACTTTTGGAAAGGTTGAAAACATTACTGTTTCAAGTGCACATCCAGTATGATCTAGAGGAACATTTAACAAATACATGAAAAAAAATAACAATTAAAAGGAAACTTTGGAGAGTATGTAAAAAAATAGATCACTCTCTTAACTGCAGTTATCTTTTTTTAATTAAGTACAGGGCCTGCCTTAGAGTGAGGTACTTTTCACTGGAAGGAAGCGGAGAGATTGTTGCTCAGCCTCCTCAGTGAAAGAACGTAACTTTATTATCAATAATTTACTAAAATATGGATATAAAGACAATGAAACGTAGATATGACTCATTCCCCTTCTGGAGAAGGGATGAGAACATCTGATGGTACCCTAAAGTAGGCACTCCCCAGTTCTTGGTGCATCATTGTAATTTACTCATGTAAGTTTTACCCTCATGTAATTTACTGCCTAAGAAGATTTTAAGTACTATTTTATAAATTTTTAAACGGAGACGCAGGACAATGGAAAAAGAAGAAAGAAAAGAATTGCTAAATTATGTGAAACTGAAGTATGAACAAGCAGTTCATCTTTATACACAGCTGGAGATAGTCAGCACTCCCAACAGCACTGGCCTCCAGCAAAGAAAATCCCAACTCCTTGGAAAATGCAAAGAGTAAAAAAAACAATAAAAAAAATCTTAAATACCTTCCTCCTCTTCCTCTGTACAGTGCTGTCTGGCACAAGTAGTATCTTTTTCTTTATCCTGAGATGTAGAGGATGTTTCTGTCTCTTCCCCCATGCCTAAAGAAACTTCACTGGAGGCAGTTTGGTTAGGTGCATCTCTGGCTTCCCCTTCCTTGTCAAATTTAAGTCTTTTTACCTCATGTCCTTCTGCTTCTGCAGGATCATCTTCAGAGTGCTTATTTTTAACCGGGCTGCTCTGAGCACCTTCTGATTCAGATGCTGGTGATTCACTATAAACAACAAAAGCAGGTACAGTTTTTATTGAAGAAAAACATTCTTTATCTTGTCACACTTAAAGTAGCAGCTACTACCAGTTAAACACTCTACAAGAGATAACAGTAGCACCCACTTCACTTACTACAAAACTACTAGCAAAACCTCAAAGCCATCACTCCTTCCCCTGATTGTCGATGAAAATGCAGAGTGATCAGGGTATTCTGGTGAGTCCCAATTACAGACACTTCCTACTGTCAGAATCCACAGCAAGCATTTATGAAATATTGTCCTGACACAAACTGGTAACTATGAATTTCTGAACTCTGTTATTCACTCTTCATTTTTACTATACATCCCATACACTTACAGGATGTGTTCCTGCAACTGTGTGAACTTGAGCCAATAGTTATCTAGACAGCCCGAACAGTACTAAGTACACATCAAATCCTGCTGCTGTATGTTAAGACTTAATTATGCATACCTTGGATGGTCAGTCTCTTTTAAAACATTTTTTAAATATAAGTGAAAAAGTGCGAATAATAAAAACTCAAAATACACTACTCCTCACAAACCTGTGTTTTTTATCTTCTGTTTGCTGCAAGCTTGATTCTTTATGTTCCGTGCTGTCTGGCAAACCGTTTGTTGTCATTGGAGTTGACAAAGAAACCTTCGGTCGATTTACTGGTCTGGGAGTTCCAGGGCCATTTACATTAGATCTTTAAAAAATAATAATAAGTTAACCCATCCTTTTAGTAAAGTAATCTGTAGCCTTGCTTTAAAAGATCACCAAAACAAAAAAGATCAGGTACAGTATACTACATATACTTTGCTATTTTGTATTGAATAAAATTTCCTTGCCTACAACATGCAAACCATCATAAAAATTTTAAGATAGCAAAAGAGTTCTAAACAATGAGGTTACAAAAAAGACCAAAAAATAGAGCATGTAGTGTGTATGTTCATGTTCATTCTTCACTTCTTCCCCCAATATTCCATGTCACACCCTATTTTTTAGGCTACCTATTTAGGCCAGAATAGGTAATGAATGATACAGGATCTGAACTAGCTATTTCCAGAACTACCTTGCTGTCATCCAGAAAAAGTTAACTCCCAAAACTAAACTTACCTGTCAGAGTACCCTGGTGAATTTCCTGGGAACATAACACCATTCATCCGATTTAAACTATTGGAATTATTTTTCCTAACAACAACAACAAAAAAAAAAAAAAAAAAAAAAAAAAAAAAAAAAAAAAAAAGCGTTTTGAATAAAAGAACTTTGAGCTTGTTTGCACAGAATCCCCCTCCCCAACTTAAATAGTCCCCCACTGTCAGTCCTCCAGGGGTTCTCTACCTATACATTATACTAGAGAGATAGGCTAGGATATGAACTTATGGCACAACTGTTATCAAGGGGGATCCATTTTTCCTACCACCAGCTATGGTATAAAATAACAGCTTAGCATTTGGGAATTAATACTGAACTGTAGCATAGATCCAATTCCAAAGCTGTTTGTGCATTTCCACATTATTACACATAACACTTGCAGACTGCTACTGCTACTGTTGACTTAACTATCGATAATGAGAACTGAACTCTGTGTCTCTTTTGGATACAACTGCCACCAGCAAGAGAAATGTATTAGACCCACATGCACACATTCTCCCATCTACTAACACAAGCTTAAAGTTTCAAGAAAGCTATACTCACTCTGAAGATGGATACACACAGCTGACAACCATGACATTCTGTAACACACAAACAAATTAAGAGTTCAGAAACAGAAACTTCAGCTCCTGACACCACCACAAAACTTAATGAGTTACAGGATTTTGGTCTTGTTAAAGTACCTCTACAGAAAATTGAGTTGAAAGCTACCAACAGATGACAGATACATAGAAAGTATCTCTGCTCCCTCTTCACAAGGTCAGGCCATAAATACACTAAAAGTCAGTATTTTCATAAGTGGGTTACTGTCATAACGAGACTAGCACATAAGCCTCAGGCCGAAGTGTTTGTCATCTCTAACTGAAGTATCTCTGGAAAGCAAAGCATTCCAAAATGCTGAAAAACTTCTGAATTACTGGAGAAATGCTCTATTTGTAGGCAAGTCCTGCATTCAAAAGCATGCAAGCACTAGTAGGTATTTTTGGCACAGCCATATTTGAAATGTCAAATTATTCTGGCCCAACATCGAAAGGCCAGAAATAATGATTAATTCAGTACATTTTGCTTAGTGCCCTCTCCCCCCTTGAATGGCACTGCAAACTACATCAATTTTAACATCTAGAAACCTAGCCTAAAAATTAGGTAAGTTTCTCTCTTCAAAGCAGTATTTAGCCCAGTTACATATACAGGGGGGGCTGTTATCACAGGGCCAGCTAAATTAACCCAGATGAACTTTAACGAGAGTTCTCCATAAAACCTGAGGTGTGGTTTCACAGATCTCATGGTTGCCTAAAACTGCCTTCTGAAATCTCATCATTTATTCCTGACCATCTCCTTCCCATCTTAACTTGCAAAAATACACCTGACTGCATCCACTGTAAGAGTGAAAACCAATCCATTTACAAGTGAACCTTTCTTCAACCAAACAGTCTAAGTAGGAACCTCAAGTCAATTTTGTCATCAAGAAAATCTTACATGGAACCACACTCTGAAAGTCTGTTATCCGCTTTTGAAAGATCTCACACTCTGACCAAAGCTATAAAATAGCATTAAATGACATCTGTATGCTTTTACAAAGGCACAGTCCTCTATACAAGAGGATTTAAATACTGAAACGGAAGACACACAGGAGAAAGGGCCTCCCTTCTTCACCTACTGGATCTAATCTGAACCCAAATGTGTAAGGAAATGCCTGATCAAAAAATTCAGGTTATTTCAGATGCTTATTCGATTATTTCTAGCTAGGACTCAATATAAAAAGTGACATTACACCCTCCACAAAGTACAGTTTGAGTACTGCACAGTGATTAGGAAACACAAAAGATTCATTTTTATGTCTTAAGTTATTTTAAAATTGCTTTTTGATGTTGAAAGGTATGAAACACTCATACACTTAGAGTAGCTATTAGCTTTACTATGGCTATGAGCCATAATGATACCAACAGATCTTTGGGGTAATTCAGAAGTTATTTAAGTGGTAGTTCAGAGAATCATAGAATGGTTTGGGTTGGAAGGGACCTTAAAGATCACTTAGTTGGGACTGTTTAGCTGTGTTCTCCCTCAGGAAAATACTTACCTTTTCCACACCTCTTAGAAATTTGTCTGTTCCTGTGTAATTCCTCCTAGGATCTGTCAGCAACTCACAGAGTCGCTGAATAGTGAAGGGGATGCTGCAATGAAACAGATTTATAACAATTTAATTTTATTTTCATGAGTATGACTTCTAGGAAGCAACACCACTATTGCTTTCTCCCCCTTACTGAGAAGATAAAAAGAAAACAACACTGAAATTTGTTATCGTTAGCAAAACAGGGTAATAACTCATAGCATTGTTCTTCCCTTATCTCATACACCGAGATAACAGAGTAGTCCTTTGTGCTCACTACCACAGCACTCTTAAACAGAATCCTAAACGCATCATCCCACAACTCAATAAATTAAAACAATGAAAAGGCAATCAGATCGACAGTAAAATAGTTTGACTGTATTTATTATTCAAATATATAGAACAGAAATGGTAAGCGATTCATAACAAATTTGAGTCATACACACTAGAGCTAAAAATTCACAACTTTTAGTTTATTTCATGTTTTACAAAATACAGTTACAGAAAAAGCATTAAATGTTGGAATTAGAACCATTACACTTTAGCTGTTACAAATACTCTGTTTTGCTACAACTGGACAGTATACTTATCAAGGAACAGCTCAGTAAATATAATTAAACCCAGAGTAGGATATTTAATTCCTTAAGCACCACAATCACACATTGTTTTCTGACAATTCTGCACTCCATTTAATCCCTACTTAAATGAGAAACTGACCTGTCAGACAAGCAATACTTCACATACATTTGCCAGTTACCTGAGATGTCATACACTTTCTCTGCAAATTCAGTGTCACATTGTAACAAACTTCTGTGACTTTTGACAAAATAGCAAAATATTTTTAAAGTTATTTCAATAAAAATAGTAAGAATCATGCATTTTTACAGTTAAGTATTTGAAGTTGAATCCATTAACATTTCAAAAATTCATTTAAATATTTGATACAATATTTAAGAATCATTTCTTGATTGGGTATATGACTGTTACACCAAATCCTGAGCAAGATCAATACAGACTTATACACACACACGTGTGCGCATATATGTATATCTCCCTATACTGTGAATTTTTGTAAAAATTCAACATTTATTAATTTTTGAGGAATTCGGTACACAGTATCTTAAGCCTATTTCATTAGCTAACACAGTATGTATCTCAAGCTTAGTTCATCAGCTAAAAAGTCACATCTCAAAGATGCACAGATCCTAGTTCAGCAAAAACAGGTCAGTCAGCATAGCTATGATTAATCATAGTACATGACACGAACGAAAAGCAAGCAGTAATCAGAAAGAGAGCGAACAAGTATCAACAATTTTTTTTTTTTTCCCGTTTCAGAACTGTCTGTATATTATGTTACTGAAGAAGTTATAATCCTCAACTGGAAAACAGCAAGGAGAGAGGCTACAATGCAACTACCCTTAGCCCTAATTCCAACACGGCTACCTGAAGAAACACAGAGGGTGTATCACTTTACCCTATTAGTTAATGCCTTCCCTTGCTATTCACCCTGAATTACACTATACCAACTTATCTCTACTGTACTTCTAAGAATAGAAAGATGGTGAAGTTAATCTCCAGTCAATCAGCCGTGGAGAGTTAGAATACAGCTGAGGAAGCATTAAACAGTTAAACGTAATGCTACAAGACAACAGTATTTCTAAAGCTTCCTTACTTTCAAACTTTGCTGCTGTTCAGCAACTTTGGGTGAACTCATAATCTGTCTGACGCCCAAATTCTTCGTGATGCTCAGTTTCTGTGTAGTGCCTTCTTTTAACCAAATTCCCAACTCTAACTCAATCACAAGGAAAAAATTCATTGATCTGTTAACTTTTCCACATGGGTACAGCAGTAATTGTACATAGTGTTCCTCATTGATGACCATTTTGCTTTTGGGCTGAAAAGTTCCTAAAGAGCCTTTGTAATTTAACAGACTAGACTGTCCATCCAAGATCAATTTATTTCACAGAAACAAAAATAAACAGAATTTTAAATCATTTTTCATCAGCCAAATCTGTAAGACATCCTGGAGAAACATTGCCTGACTAATTTTTACTTAGCTGTATCTAACTGGACACCTGCAGTACCAAGACATATAGTATTTTGTGAACCTCAATAAAGTTCTGGCTAGTTGAGGCATAAGCCTACTCAAGAAAGCATGCAGCCTACAACTAACTCCAGAAGTAAAAGTTGCTTTCCTGTTTTACTCTCAGCTATAAAAGGTTTAAAAACAAAAGCTAAAACCAGTTCATTTCCCTCCAAAATTTTCCATAGTAAAAATGAGCTTCTTTCACTGAGCAGTAGATGGCAGAGTCACACTATCACCTCCTCTGCATGTAATTTGTTCAACATTTCTAAGGTTTTTTTAGTTGGCAAAACCCAAAGTTAGCTTCACCTCATGAATTCTTTTTCTGTAAAACTATTATTTTCAAATAGTTTGACAATGTGATTTGCAAATAAAAGTAATTGAAATTGGTGTAAATCTATACATGAACACCAGCATTAAGAGTTTGTGAGCAGTATGAGAGTTGATCTTAAATGCCTGGAAGTTTAATTAGTTCAGCACATGAGCTGCATGAATAGTCCTCCTAATCTGCCTACCTAAGGTAACCACTTAAAATTCTATACAAACACACTCAAGACTGCACTTCCTAGCACTACCGTTCCAAATGAATTACAAACCAAAATTTCATCGCATGGACAGGATTCAAGAGATATCTCTGAAAATTACTTACAGCAGCTATATTAAATTGCAGCAAAATCGAATTGTAGCAAAAAAACATAAATGAAAACGTGAATTATGATTATGCCTATTTTATTTGTGCTGTGAACACTGCTTTGTCAGAGATCCCCAACAACTTACCTTGGAATTTGTGCTTCACTAGCAAAGGATAAAGAAAACGGCAAGTCTTTTAAGAAGTTCCTACTCCAAAGCAATTGTTTGTACAAAGAAGTGTGGCATGAGAATCTGGCTCTGCAAGCGTATTACACAATGTCAAGTAAGATACAGTAAAGTTCAAACAGCCAGTTTGTGCTTTCTTTAAAAGACACTTCATCTACAAAGTCCCTCAAACAGGGGTCATTTTTAATTTGTTACTTCTTTCACTTTTTTAAAAAGTATTTAAAAAAAAAAGCTACTTTTAATGAACTCTTTCCCTCACTCTTTTAAACACCAATAAAAACATCCTAATAATAAAGTCACATCAAGTAGGTTCCTTCTCCACTACAGTACACTAAGATGACATCCACAACTCCAAATAAGAAGCCTGCATATATCCAATCACACAAACAAAACCTGCTGCTGTTTACTTTTCATACACATCACCACATAATTCAGCTTTCAATATCATATCCTCACTGTTGGAGTTGTAAGATTTACTAGATGAACTACTCTATAATCCTAGGTTCTGAAACACCCTAATGTATTCCCTTCCTTAAGGTAACTAATGTCTTCAGTTTGCTTCCTCAAAGACTGGATGGTTCACTTCAAATTGTGAGGAAGATGAGCGCTCTTAAGTGTTAGAGCAACAGAGCAAAATAGCACAGCCAGAGTAAGCACCAGACTCAGTCACCCAGAGGTTTAGTACACTTTGGAACAACAGAAGATAACAGCAGCCCATTCATTCATTAGCTGTCTCCTTGCAAGAGCATTACAAATTTGGTGGGCAGTGAAGCACTAACAAAAAGCTGGGGGATGCAGGAGAGAGACACTTGGGTATAAAGAATAGGTTTGGTTTTAAATTCCTTCAGTGAAGTAGCCCAGTATAAATATTGGGTAGCTGAGAACAAATTGAATTTCACATTCTTATAAGTATCCTACACAAGAGCAATTTGGGGGTGGGAGGTGGAAATGAGATTTAAGAGACACAAACTGCAAATAAATTAAGTAGTATGGAACAGTGACAGTAACAATTATTAGACTTGAATCAAAATCTGATACTAAGGATGCATTAGTAGCACCTCAAATCTGAAGTTTCAAGGTAACACGGAGGCAAGTTCTATAGTATGTCCATTTACTGACAAGCTGAGAAAAAATGCTGAAAAGGTTTCTCTTAAGTAAGCATTGAGACCCACAAGCAGGATGACTCAGCTTATGGTAAATATGTAAACCAGTTTAGAAACAAGAAAAATACTATATAAGCTATTTAAAAAGACACACCAAATAAAAGGGAAAAAAAAGCCACCCAAAAAACCCCAACAAACAAGAGCTTTATTTTAGAGGAAACAAAACTTCTACATCAACAAAACCAGGAAAGGGTATACACTTCAATCTAAGACCCTGCCAGCAACCGACTGGAATACCACAAGTGTATCAATTAGCAAGTATGACTCAGTCTATAAATTTGAATCTGGCAAAATTTAACAATCCCAAACCAGGTATATCTTGCCTCCTGGTCACACCATGTTTATCATAGCATTACTTCTTCAAAAGCTACTGAACTGCCACAAAGCAATGAAGAACTGAACACCAAAAACTTCCATGTTGAAAGAAATCTGATTTTGCACATACTAATACCATGCTTCATTGAATTATATTACTTAAAAACTAACTACATATTGAAAAAACTGAAGTGACTGACACGCCACAAGACATTACAATTTTCAAAGACAGAATAATAAAGTGAAAGTTCTGAAACTACTGTGATGTATTTCCAAGGTATATATTTACTTCTGTTCATCTATTTGAGGAATCAAAGTGAACAGTCAGACAGATAGTACAAACTAGTAAGTTAAAAATTGGGAAAATATTTTTGTTATCTTGATTTTAGAAAACAAGTGATACATACCCATTAAATCCAGTGACAATTTTCAGGATTCTTTCTTTCATTTCTTCAAAGGGGATATATTCCACATTTGGATTGGGGGGCCCTCTTGGTTCAGGAGCTGAGGTTCTGAAATCATCCATTACTTTCTCCAGTTTGAAAATAAAATAGCCTTTAAACTGAGACCACTGAACACTGCATAAAACACAAGAATTAAGACATATGCAAGTCAGCCCTAAAGCCACAGAAAAAGTGTAACTTCATGTTTGCAAAACAACATTCATGCTAGCATGCCATTCCTAAGATGAATGAGGCAAGTAATGCAGTATTATTTTTCTTCCTGAATTTAAAGCACGATAACTATTTAAATAATTACAGTAGAATAATATTACACAAGTCAATTGCCATTAACAACAGGGTAAGCCACTTCCTTAAAGAACCAATATCCACTTACAATGCAAACCTAAATGTGAAATACGCACGCATTCTATCAATTTACCAGTGAGACTACATGTCACCTAGTCTTCACTGAGCTCACAAGAGGGAAAAAACCAAAAAATGTTTAAAGTCTGGAAACCATACAGCAATTGTACACAGCATTGTCTGCTTCCATTATAAAATCTTACTGAAAGGCCTTTTGTAACTAACTGCTCAGTATCCAGGCACCTTAAAATCCTTTAATAGCACCTCTTTTTCTCAAAGGGAAATACATTTCATATCACAGTTAGCACTTGCTGATATCTAAGCAAAACAACTTTGACTCCTGAAAAACAATAGTAAGTAATCTATTAAGATCTTTCCAAATTACCTTCTGCCTTACAACTTAAAATTTTATCATTTATAGAATTCTATATATTGAATTTTACAATAAAATAGGACTGTCACACTGCATACAACGGACATGGTGGGAAACTGCTGAGAAAGCCCTTCTACACCAATCACCCCACACAACAGTCACAGAAGTAGTTCTGGGGCTCCTCTGGCTGGTGTATTTCTTAGCACATAGGGAGCAGCTTAAAAGCAACCAATTTAGTTCAGTTACTATCAATTTTATTCTATTCATGCTGATGCAGGAGCTTTCACAACTGCAAGATGGAGATGCTAGTGGAGAAAAAGAAGAAACAGGGAGAGTAACAAACCAACAATAAAAGAAGGTTAGTTATCCGTGACATTTATCTATAACATACACAATCTGGAATGAACAGGCTCAAATCAAACTAGCATAAAATCCAAACACCTGGACAGCCATTCAGCTCTGCTGAAAGAAATACTACTTAGCCAAAGGGTGTATTTCTACAGGCTGTCTTTGGTAGCAGAGCTAGCTTAAACAGCCCTGACTATTTTCAACCCCATATAACATGTGACCTTCTGTCGGGCTGATACGACTATCTGTGCTGTGAACTGCATGTGGTGACTCTCCAGCACCATGACGACGGTTATGTCCTGCATGCTATTCTCAAGCACCAGTACTACCAAATATAAAACCACAGGCCAACAAAGTCATAGCCTGCTTTCACCAGAAAAACAGTGCCATGTTATTCTTTGCCTTAATTTTCTCCTTGGTCTCAAAAACCTAATTCTGAGATGAAGAGAGGGAAAACTTAGCTCAGGTTTATCTACAGGTAAATGCTGTAATGTAACTCATCAAATTAGAGTTTGTGAGACACAAACCCCCATTTTTTTTATCAGGAGTGATAAATTTGCAAGCATGGAGGGAAATCCAAAGAGGAAAGCAAATCTCCCTTTTCCTTCACAAGAACTCATCAAGCACCTCACAGAGGGAAATGCAGGACTTAGTGAATAACAATAAAACCAGAAACAAAAATAGAAGGAAAGAACAAAGAAGGTCTTAAAAGGGAATACCACGGATAGATTAAACAGCGTCATTGAGTCTCATTGGATTGTTGCTCCAATTAGCATTACATTGCCAAAGCAGAATACTATGTGTCCAATGTACAGTATTAGACATTACTACTACAAATATTAAATTAAAAAGCTATCCAGCTCTGCAGCAGTACCACCACAAGACGAAAGCTTTCATAACAAATCACAGATTTAACACATAAGCACATCACAAAACAGACAAAGACACAGTAAATAACCCCATGCCAGAGCTTTACTTGCCTCATGAAAGGAGATTCCACTATTATTCTCCACATTCTTTGACAAGCCCATTTAGATATTTAACACTAAAACTTGAACTGTTCATTGTTATTGATTTCTTGCTAAATAGTAACACTTATCTTTTCATAGTGTTGTGTTGTCAAAATAAACAACCTACAAGGTTTAAACTGGCAATCTACTGCCTGAAAGCAGTACTCACTAGCTCCTTTTTACAATGCTGAAGCTGCAGAAAACAAAGAATATAACATTTTGCCCCTATACAGCAGTCTAGAAGACTGTCACTTGTTTTAAACCGAAGTATTTTAATTAGTATTTCTACAATAAAAAGGCTAAGAACCTGCATCTGCAACACTGACATAAAAAAGAATCTTTCAAAACACTTGATAAATGACTGCCAACCAGGTGACAGAGTCCAGCTTACAAACAGAAGCAGCAGAGTTTAAGGATAAACTTATCCTGCAGTCACAAGTGTGACTACAGCAAACCCAGATATAGCAACACCAGCTTTACATCAACTAAACAAGCTGTTGCTAGAAGCAGTGTAACCACAGCAGCAGGAGGTCAGGACAGGATTGCTGTTTAGACATTTACTCTGTTTCTCTGGCAGGTTTTTTCAACATTGCTGAATTCCCTGCTGCTGTGGCTGCACTACTAGCAGTATGAAAGCTAACTGGTTAAAAGCAAGTGGTATATTCACATTGCAATCCCAGATGTAACTGCAGTTCATAAACAACTGCTTCGAAGTCACAGAGGCATCTCATGCTTCTAAGAGCATTATCTCCCGACCTTTGTGTTGCAATTCAGACATTAAAACATGCTTCCATTTAGACGATGGTCTTGAAGCACTTTCAATCTAGGCAACTGGTTTCTGATGAAAGTTTTGTCCCAGTACCAGTAAGTTACATGGGAACTCCAGCCACTCAACAGGAAATGTTTGCACCACAAAAGACTGAGTCAGCTCCGGACTCTTCAACAGTGTAGGCAAAATTCAGTCCTGCAGTGGCAGCACAGTGGATTCCTGGAAGGCAGGAAGAAGGACAGTTTCTGGAGGCTACAGTGCAAGTCACTTGTTTCTTTTAGGCCTGACTCTTCCATCACTGTCCTAGTCTGAAGAATCTCCCAATTCCTGCACGCCATCCTTCAGTTACCTCCTTCCTGCCTTTCCCACCAACCCAGAAAGCAGCAGTCCCTCTTCCCCTCTTTCTTACCTCATCTACTTATCACTCTACATCTGCCAGGAAGCAGTCAGAACTACACACTATTCCTACAGGAGAAGGAAATACTTTCAAAGCATGGGGGAGCAGCTCTGGAAAGCAGGTTTCTGCTCCTTCTGCTTTGACCCAGAACTGCAATTGCTTCCTCCTCCCTCAAAGCCAGTCGCTTTGGCATCAACAGCGGCATCTACCACCCTGTTATCAGGGGCTGACAGTCCACATCCTAGACAGCTGTGCACTATGCCTCTAGTTTAAGACAACTCTGAACAACATAATACACAAGGATCAAGGATTTATATAAAAGAATCTTACTTCAAGTAACCTCAATTATGTATATTTATTAGAGAAACTTATCTACACTTCTGACAGTGTACTGCAAAGTTCAAACATTATTTTAAACTGTTTATAAAAGATTACACTCAAATAATCTGCAAAACTGAAAAGTATCTGGCTGCATTATCTGAAAGAAGTTGTTACCATAATGAACTCATTTCTGACAAAAAAAAAAATTCTGCAGGGACAGTAGGATTTTCTTAAATGTTCATTTACTTCAGAAGTGATCAAAAGTGAGTGTCAAAAGAAGGGTTACCTTTCCTGTTTTACCTGTCTATGAAAGTGACATGTAGAAGTTGGTATCAGCTAGTTTAAACTCTTGGAACTCACTCGCATCTCATCCATAGAGAAAAGCATTTCGTTCATAAACAATAGAACTGTTAAGCCAATACAACACAAAAATTAATAAAAATGGCATATCCTCCCAATTAGAAAAGCAATCTATATCTACACCTCCAGAAATTTTAAGTTATCAGCATACATTGAAAGGCTGGTCACTTAGAAAGCCGAACACTAGTAGTGACATGAGATAAACAAATGGTGAATATCAGTTTTCAAGAAAACAAAAAAAACTCTTCCACATGTAGCACCAGCTCCTCGAGAACAATTCCAGCATCAGGATGCAAGACTTCTGTTTTACGTGCTTTGTTACAAAACAGGAGACACTGAAAATGAGCAAAGTTTGGTCAATACCTTCTGTAGATAAGAGCCAAATGGAAGCAGAAGAAAACTTTCCACACAGCTTTATGTACAACCTGATTAAATTTTATACATGGAAAATAACTGACAAACACTTTAAGCTCTGTAAAGAAACAAAATTGAAGAAATTCCATGGAGAAAATAGTATTCATGCTTTCTTCCAAGCAGGCTTGGTTATAAATACTTGCTGTTCCCACTCAGCATTGTACATAATCAGCCTTTTCTAAATGCACACTTGTGCCTTCTAAACCATGCTTTTCCTGTCCACTACACTAACTTGTGAATTTGTACTAGCAACTTTAAGAGCTCTTTCATAGACAAATGAAAAAAAAAAATCCTATGAACATTGTATAATCTGTAAAAATATATTCAGAATCAATACTTCAAAAAAATCAGTTGATCCTAAAATGTTTTGGTTCAGTGTACTTTCATTCTAAAGTATGACAATTTTGAAGTTATATACATTTCATGTATATCTAAAGCATCTTTCACTACAATATCTGGGTCATCCTGTGTAAATATACCTGTACAAAGACAGTTCCCTTCCTGCCAGCTCCTGCACCATCCTTCCTTTATATCAGCCTAAAGGTTTTGCTCTGACATACAGAAAATTAGAGGAAGAAACTGGTTTTATGAAAAAAAGCACCTAGCAAGGAAAAAAGTAACCAGAGGTAATAATGAATGGCTGAAAAAGCAGCAACCACAGCACACTGCCAGAACTATAGCTTGTATAGATATAGATATATATCATAGGAGAACTATACATTTCGAATTCTCACAGGACTGATGTAAATGCTGGTAGTTTCACTCAACAATTTAAAAAAAAATTAAAAAGCACCTTTAATAGTCAAGAGACAGATGAAAGCACAGAAGCTAACACACAGTCCAAGAGTTCAGTCTTTGGACATTACTTAAATACATGGTACTATGTCCTAGATTTAATACATGCTAATAACTGCTTTAAGGTACGAAAATACGTTTAACACCATAATATTGTACCAGAATGCAACCCCTGACCTTGCAATTTAAGTAAAAATTAGAAACATGAGAAACATGGATAGAAGAGATTTCAGTGTTTGAAGATACTCAATTGTGTTTTACAGAAACCTGACTGAACAGCCAGTAATGAGAAACATAAGCAGGTTTTGAGAATATTTATGTATAATTAGAGCGGCATCATGAAAAAAGGATAAGAAAGGGCGGGGGAAGACATGTAAGACATTAAATGAGCAAGCACAGATTAAATAAAATTATGGGGTACACAAAAAAAGACCAATAAATAGGCATTCTTTAAAAGTCTCCCCCACAAACACACAAAACCCCAGGACAGGGTCAGAATTACTAAGCGAAGACAAGAAAGTTAAGCTCTATGAAGAAAGACACAAAGGAGCGTAAGGAAACTCTACAGTCAGAACAGTACTACAATAATGTACTTATTCACTGAAAGTTGATGACGCAGCGAAAATACCTCCATTGCACAGAGAAGGAAGAACTAAAAAGAAGATTAATTTAGACAAGGGACATAACCTAGCATTACCAGAGTGGAAATGAGGAAGAACACAATCCTCAATAACTTTGTTCTCTAATAAAAGTAAACTATTTCACACACGTACTTGAACTACGTGATTTTCTGTTGGAACTAATCCATTGCTACAGATCAACTGAAGTTTGCCAAGCAACATCAACCAAGTTTAGAAATCCACCAATTCTATTTGATAAACAGCACTCTTCAACGAGGGACAGAGGTCACCTTAGAGAGCAAACAGTTCAAGTCATCAGATGCTATGCTCTAATCTAAAAATTACTAACAAAGTTGCTTGCAAGGTATGATTGCTTCTCTACTAACATGATTTGCACAGAATTCACCTTCCAATCATGCATAGCAAAAACAAAATTACATTTTACATGGAAATAATTTAATCCTATCACTCCCAAAGTAAAAACCAAACAAACCCAAACCCCAAGCAAACAAAAAAAATCCCAACACTTCCTGCCATCCCCTTACCTCCTGCTTACTCAAAGTGTTTGTACTGATGATGAAAAAGCAGCTTTCTCTCCCTTACTGCACTGGTTATTGTGAGAGGAAAACTCTGTCAATAGCTTGCACTAGCAGGATGGCTTTTGTATGTCAGAGAATTAACCGATATTTTCTTCTGACTGTCGGACAAGTTTTCATATATGATTCTTTTGCCACTTGCTATATTCACTTCAGGACACTTGAAACTTCAGCAAAAAGAGCAGTCAGCCAGAAACGTTTAATTAAGTTGTTGGAGTATGATTTGACAAACATTAAAAACCAATTAACAGAAGTAACAGTGAAAGGTAACTTCAGAACCTGAAACAGAGAGGAAAGTCTTGCAATCTGGAGATTCACAGAAAAACATTAACTTTCAGAGAACCAGAACAAGGGAAGGAAACAAAGTTGCAATTACGATATTCCTACTTCATTCATACACACACAGTGCTTTCCCTACTATTTTTAAGAAAAACTATCCATGTTGAACACATTTTTTCTCGTGTATTTAGTACTACACTAGAAGGCTTTGCTACAACATAGCGATCCCCAAAATTACTACATGACTTGGACGTTGAGCATAGACTGGACTGCAAGACTCCCCAAGTGCAGAAGACAACTAGGGTATGTACCTATATCCCTTTTTAGCAACTGTATTAAAGCATCAGAGGTAACACTAAAGTAGCACATATGGCTTACGCACTTTAGACAAACTCTACAGGATTTTAAGTTTCAAACTTCAGTAAGACCTATGGAAGCTAAGCAGGACAAAACCCAAAATTTACTGAAGGAGGAAGAATTCAGAGTGCCTAAGATAAGGCTACCTCCTGAAAGGAAGGGTACTGCAATTATTTCATAGATCAGGTTTAATTAAGAAAAACATTATATTGAAGGGATGTTAAGCTTCTAGAGATCCAGCTATGTACTTAAAACATTAAGAGTCCCAGGAGTCCTGGTGTGATGTCTGTCTTCAAATTTCACAGTGTTTAAGTTCATTACAAAATTGCTTGGTTTAAATTTTAAGAGGATGCCATCTGTTTTGGAGAGATGCTATATACCACAAAGAACATAAAATGAAAAGGAAAACAAAGTAGATCTATTATTGATTCTGTTCATTGAAGAGGCTATAAAGGAAACATCAGAACTTAGTAAAAGAAGAGAGCACTTCCCTCTCCATCCGTCTCCTATTATTAGCTCTCTGTCAAGCAGAAATTAAAAAAAGTACGAAATAGTGTATTTAGGATGCAAACACTTCATATTCAACTAAACTGATTTTAAGGCAAAGTCCCCAGAACACAGGAAAGATCCAGAGGACAATCTCAGACTGATTCACTTAACATGTAACAAGAGATCCAAGTCACTTATATTAGCTTTCCCTCCATTATTGTTGGCTGAAATTACACTTCCACAGAGACTTGCTAGTAGGAAACAGGTGTTTAAGTGAAAAAACTTGCCAACTTCAAGTAACTGTTTCTTCTCTTTTGTGCCTCGCTCTAGAGCTCATAGAAGATGAGGATATACTCTAGAACACAGCAATTTCCCCAGGCTGCCAGAAGCAAAATTAAAGTTTCACCCAAAACAAGTTAAATCCTCTTCTATTCTGGTCTATCAGTGGGATCTCCGGAACTATTTAAAAAGTCAAAAGGCACAGAAAATGAAGTGCACCCAGCAATCACGTATCCCTGTGCAAGGTGACAAACTTTCCAGTGTGCTTTTTCCACAGCATCGATGCAAGATGTATCCAAACAGGAATATTGTGGACTAGATGGAATATGCCACTTCTCAAACCAAAGGCCCATCTCCGCCACCAGAGAGCACAGAATTTAGCCCCAGGCACAAGAAGCCCCAGGGTGGTTCCCTTTCCCCAGGCTGCAGAAAGGGCAGTACCTGGGAGTCGGTGTCAGGAACCTACCCAGGACTGCCTGCCCCACTCCCTGGCAGCCACAGCGACCTGAGCATGCATCCAAGAGGTCCTCTCCAGCAGAGTCAGCAGCTAAAGCTGTGCAGAGGAACTGATGGACCGCACTCCTCTGGGGAAAGGGGGACTGAGGCCACTCTCTTCACCTCACTCATCTCCTTCCTCTGTTATCTCTGTTCTTTGGGATGAAAAGGCAGTAGATAAGCATACTCTCTCTCATTTTTTGTTGTTGTTTTGTTTTAATGTTTACCTTACGTAGCACACCCTGATTTCAGATATATTGACTGGGTATAAACAAGGACACCTGGAAGCACAGTTACATTGAAAGGAGTGCTCAAGCTAAAAACCTTATTAAGAACTGCCTGCAAGACACATTCCCCAGAGTTTTCACACAAAAATAAACCCCACTGTTACCATTTGAGTTTTTGTACAGGAATTACTATTGCACACTTTATTATATAAATAATAAAGATTGCTTCTTAATGAGGAGTGCTCAGTGGTAGAGAAACAGCTTTCAATTTCTTCAGAAAATACCTCTGAAAAATTCTGTGGTAGAAAGCTGGCAATAATGAACTCCCACTAACGGGGAGATCAGGGACTCTGTAGTTCAGTAGGGATTTCATCACAGTGCAGACAGGGAGGGTGCTGCCCCACCACGTACTTAACTTTATACCTGGTCTACATAGAAAGGGGCAAGTCTGCTCTGTTCTCCCACGCATTCCTGTGATCCCACACACAGGGAGGTGAAGCAAATCACTCATCTAACCACAGAATTAATGCTACAGATAAGGAAGAGCAAGATGCATGATGTGACTAGTAGAGAGCAGGGCCATTCCTTTAAGCAGCTGTCCTCATGTACCTCACTTAATTCCACTCTTGCTTCAAATATTCATTGAATTTAAACTTTTTTCTACTTCCTGTGCTTTACTTTGATGCAGTTAATTTTAGTGTCATCATTTTGCACAGTGTTGCCATTTTCACAATCCACACAGTGCAGACTAACATGGGAAATTCCACACAATGGCAATAGATTTACACAGTAAAATCCCCTGTGCATCAATGCAGGCTAGTTTCTTAAATGCTTCTGGCAACCTGACAAACCCTTCAACCTAACATTAGGTTAAAACCATAAGCAAGTGCTAGATTCTTTATCGGTGTTTCTGAATGAGCAATAAATTTTAAGCTTTAGGTGATACAGCACAGTGAATTTACCGGAACATTGTGCTTTGCTGTAAACTGTATATTCCTGTTTGGAAAACACACTGGCAAGCACTCTTCCTGGGGGAGCAGCCTGTTCACTTTCACCTGATAACTCATGTAAAATTAAAACGCTCTCACATTCTATCTTCAGTAGGATTTGACCTCATGTTACCTTTCACTTTAATTAAAAATATATTGAAGAGCTCAAAAGAGAAAAAACTGGTATTTCCCACAAGCACAGAAGGTATTCTTCCATTTTCACTTGCTAATTGTTGTCAACCTAAATTAAGTCTTCGCTCTCCTTCTTGTGAGCATGACAAGCTCATTCCAGAACCATGGAAACTGGAATGCATTAGAACTACATCCACTTCAGTAGCATGAGCATTCACCTCTCTACTACTTGCAAATTACTACTGCTATTGCCAGTAACAAAGATTAAGACTTAGTTATGGAAAGACATAGCAGACAAAGACATTAAAGTAGTATCTGTAATCAGACGGACTAATTCTGATCTCTCCTGATAAATATTCAGCTGACTCCAATAGAATACAGCTGTTCCACAAAACAGAGAAAAATCATAGAATTGTTTAGGTTGGAAAAGACCTTTAAGATCATCAAGTCCAACCTTTAACCTAGCACTGCCAAGTCCACCACTAAACCATGTCCCTAAGCACCACATCTCCACTTCTTTTAAATATCTCCAGGGATGGTGACTCAACCACTTTCCAGGGCAGCCTGTTCCAACGCTTGGCAACTCCTTCGGTGAATAAATTTTTCCTAATATCCAATCTAAACCTCCCCCAGCAGAACTTGAAGCCATTTCCTTGTGTCCTATCACTTGTTACTTAGGAGAAGAGACCAACACTCACCTGGCTACAACCAACCTCCTTTCATGTCACTGTAGAGAGCGATAAGGTCTCCCCTCAACCTCCTTTCTCCAGGCTAAACAACCTGGACTTGCTCTCTAGACCCTTCTCCAGTTTCGTTGCCCTTCCTCAAAGTCTTTCTTGTAGTGAGGGGCCCAAAACTGAACACAGTACTCAAGGTGTGGCCTCACCAGTGCTGAGTACAGGGGGATAATCACTATTACAGTCCTGCTGGCCACACTATTTCTGATCCAAGCCAGGATGCTGTTGGCCTTCTTGGCCGTCTGTGCACACTGCTGGCTCATATTCAGCTGGCTGTCAACCAACACCCCCCCAGTCCTTTTCCACCAGGCACCTTTCCAACCACTCCTGCCCAGGCTTCTAGTGTTGTATGGGATTGTTGTGACCCAAGTGCAGGACCCGGCACTCAGCCTTGTTGAACTTCATACGGTTGGCCTTAGCCAACAATCCAGCCTGTCCAGATCATAGAGTCATAGAATGGTTTGGGTTGGAAAGGACCTCAAAGATCATCTAGTTCCAACCCCCCTGCCATGGGCAGGGACACCCTCCACTAGACCAGGCTGCTCAAAGCCCCATCCAACCTGGTCGTAAAACACTTCCAGGGATGGAGCCTCCACAACCTCTCTAGGCAACCTGTTCCAGTGCCTCACCACTCTAACAGTCAAGAATTTCTTTCTAACATCTAATTTAAATCTACCCTCCTTCAGTTAAAAACCCATTACCCCTTGTCCTGTCACTACAGTCCTTGATAAACAGTTCCTTTCCATCTATCCTTTAGGCCCCCTTTAAGTACTGGAAGGCCGCAATTAGATCTCCCCGGAGTCTCCTCTTCTCCAGGCTGAACAATCCCAACTCTNAAGCCACCTTGGCTATCTCCAACCACCTCCTTATTTTCCATGTGCCTGAGCAGATCCCCTTGTACAGCCTTCCTGATCATCTGGTTGCCCTGTACATACCACATGATGGCACTCAACATGATCCATAACCTTCCCTGGCATCAAAGTCAGACTGACAGGCCTGTAGTTCCCCAGATCATCCTTCTGGCCCTTCTTATAGATGGCCATCACATTGACTAACCTCCAGTCAACTGGGACCTCCCCAGTTAGCCAGGACTGCTGATAAATGATGGAAAGTGGTTTGGTGAGCACTTCCACCAGCTCCCTCAGTACGCAATCTAGCGGGTCGCTAACCATTTTTCCTTGGGTAATGGAGGCTTCATTCCACTCCCTGTCTTTCAGCTCAGGGGGGCTGGGTAGTCAGAGAACAACTAGACTTACTATAAAAGACTTCAACAAAAAAGGCATTAGGTACTTCACACTTTTCCTCATCCTTTATCACTATGTTTTCCCCCCACATCCAATGAAGGATGGAGATCTGAGCTAAAAACCCTTACCCAGGATTCTGAATTTTTCAAAAAAGTACATTTCTTAATACAGTTGTCTAAACCCAAATGAATTCAAGTACCTTCATTTTACTTTAAAGGCAAAAACTGACCACAGAATGAAAGAGGAGATTATGACACATTCTTCATGCAAGCATTAAATTCTAGCAGAGTCGAAAGCAATAAGCACAAAATAACCAAAAGCCTTCAAAACTTCCACAAACCACCAGCAGTGGCTTATCTATAAAAAAAAAAAGTAGGTGGTATTTTCATTAAATTTCCTTCTTGTACTTGAAAATTTACTTGAAGTTACCTTTGGCTGGTAAGGATAAACTGGTGTATTCACTGACCTATTCTACTTACTGTGCTTCTGCACTGTGTACCAATAGGTAAATTCCTACCTTACTCTGATTTCTTATTCTTCATATAATTTCATTTATGCACATATTCAAATACCATTTCTTATAAATCTCAAGTTTTACTACAAGCAGAATGATCACCTCAGATATTGACTCTCCTATAGAGTACACAACAACTACAAAGTTCTCCAAGCCTTACAAACACAGACTTTTGGATAAGCATCAAATACCAGCCAAGTCCTCCCATCTGAGCAGTATCAACTACAGTTAACTTATTTACAATTTAGTTACCTTTTTTCTTCCTATTACGCAGAAAATTAACTGTCAGGGAACCCCACTGAACTTATGCCACAATATATGCAGACCTAACATCTTCATGCTGCCATGTATTTTACAGGATACTGCAACAGATTTTATTTCTCTAGTTCTAGATAACATTTTTACGAATATTTTGTGTAATTACTACATTTACCTTTGTAAAAAAATTAGTTAGCACCCTTTGTACTAGATTATCTTAAAACAGTTTGAGTTTTGTGTACTTTTGAATCTGATTGACAACCTTTTAAATAATATTTCCTGCATAACTTAATTATAAGACACACAGAAGTGTTCAGGACCTCCCAGTAATCACTTTGCGTACAGCAACTGTTTTCTCAGTCTGCACCTGCCTCACTTCTGTAGAGTCTATCTTCAAAACAGGGACTAGATTACTACACATTTCTGCAACACTTAATGCAAGACTTTGATCCAGTTATTACTACAACAATCTATGCTAGGAGTAATCATTTCAGAGAGGCATGATTTCAGTGACCATATTCTTGAAATTACATTTTTGATCTTTAACAAAGTTGTTCTAGGTATCACCAGTTTGCACAGAATAAGCAAATAAACAAAAGAAATGCTGTAACACATCTGGTGCCTATCATTGTTAAATGACCAGTGCAGAGAGATCCACCGATTATCTCAGAAGAGCAGTAGAGCACACTGAGATAGTACTATCAGATCTTTACTATATTGAGCAATAAAACTGGGAAATCAGATAAAGGAAAATGCACTCTATGCAACTACTTTTGGATTTGAATTTACTTTGCACCATGTTCTTATGCTTGCCAGTTCAAGCACTGTCCCACAAGAACAGGCTTCACTCAGGTCTGAAAGCGGTACTACTAGGATCAGGTAAATTGCACTTCTGTTACTAATTCTTTCCAAAACCGGAAACAAAAGCCACAATTGGCTTCTACACAAGGCAGTTCAGCTGACACACACTAAGCCTGGCCTGACAAGTTGTACTCCACCTCAGTGACCTAGTACACAGGGATTAGGTGTTTCTGCGTCATCACACTCCCTTACCACTTCTGAGCAAAGCCTCATAAGGTGTAGCCATCGTGGAAATCTTGTAACTTTCTTCAAGTAGTATTATTCCTAAAACCAAGACTGGCCAGACACCAGCTTTGTGGAAAAGCAGCATCAGTCTGTTTTATCCACAAACCTGATAATCCCCCACTCCCCAGATGACCAGGCTGCTTCGCATCCTCCCTTCTGCATACACCATTGTCTTGTTCCTTCCCCTTAATGCATGCCATCAAGCACAAACAGTCCCAAAATCTGTATACAGGAAGAGGGAGCAATGCTCATCAACTACAGGGCCAAAACAGAAAAACTTGCTACTGTAAAGTGTAACATGGAGTGAAACAATACCCAAACATCTGGGAAATTACTTGAGGCCCACTGGAAATAGATAGAGGTAATACTGAGGCAACCACTACAGCTGTAAAGAAACATAACTAAGAGGAAAAGGTAAGAACCGATATAAACTCTGAGGATGAGAACAAATCTGATCAACCAATGCCGGAGAACTGAGCTTGAAGAGTAGAAGGATGCCCACAAAAGGCTACTAAAGGTGATCACCAGAAGCACATGCAATCATTAACTGCAACAGAATAAATGGTGGAGGGGTTTCTGTGCAGAGCAACAGCAAACCATCTGCAAAGAGACTAGCAGGGAGTGCACTTGGAAGAACAAACTGTTTACAGCAACAGAGAAGGCAGACATACATACAAATGAAAGTCCACATGCGCATACAGTTACATTTGCGGTTAAAATAGTCCAATTACACTGAAAAGTTAGCATTGGTATGAGGAGCTTGCCTTTTGTTTCTCTTTACACGTGTATTCTATAGAGAGACTAAAGTTTATTAGGATCAGTTCATCATGTGCGTTTTATAATGGTAGTTAAAGTTTGACCTTTATACTGTAAGCCCCACTCCCAACAGATATGAAGTGGCAGCATTTAAAATAAAACACTAGAATAGTGTGTGTTTCCTAAAGGATCAAGTGATTTAACCTGTATCACAATTGATTCCTCTGAAGAACTCTAACTGTACATTTGAGATATATATATAATTTTTACAATATAGGTAAAAGAGCCAGGAAGCTAAACTATCTTTGATAAAGATAAATCAGCAGGCTTTTCAACCAAGATTCCTGTCCTTTGGAGGCATCACTGGATTATGAGACAGAAAACACAGTGTCAGTGGAATGGGAATTAGTGGGGAGTAATTCCAGCTACTTAGTGGCATGGAGTTAGTGAGGAATAATAGTAGGAAACAATGCAAGGAAGTTTACTCACATCTCTTGCTTCACTCAGAACATGGAAATGGAAGAGGCCTATACTAACAAAGGCACACAGACGTCTTTTAGAAAATATTATCCTGTTTATTATGGCAGGAACTTGAGAATTGTTTTATTTCATTAAAAAAAAAAAAATCATAAGGAATGACATACCCTAGTAGTTCTAAAGGTTTCCAGATAGCGATTTGGCTCTGAATCAGAACAAAATTTTTGAACTAGTCAAAAAATTCTAGCATACCAACGTCAAGCAACAAAACTGCTAGTTGAACAAAACCAGAGAACACACTTTTTTATTAAAAAAAAAGTAGACTTAAGTTTAAGCATGTGAAATAAGCTAAAGGACATAAGGCTACAAAAACCTGGGTATGTGTAACATAAAAAAGGAAATTATGATACAAGAGCTCAGAATACATCATTAAAACACTAAAGCTGAGAACGGGAACTTTTACATGTTCATTGCTACCGTATCTCCATTCACATCTTTTCTACAGCCAACAAACTATTTCACTGCTGTAACGAAATACTATAAAAGCTAAACTGATCCAAAAAAAGTGTCCTAAAAATGTAGTAAGAAAAAATGTTCACTGCTACGCAGGGCACACAAAACAGTATCAAACGGTCAGAAATACTTTTTGCCATTATCTTTGATAGAACTACAGTTATGTAACTTACATTTACAGTTATATAATTTAGCAACAGCAAATTGTGCCTGATCTACCTGACACTGTCAATGAGCGAAGATCGTCAAACACTGTTAACTCAGCTTCAGCAAGACATACATCAGTCTCCTACAGCACCTTCGTAGTCAAACTGGAGAGCTACAGCCTCAGTGCACCATCAGGCCTACACAGTAGTGGTTGTGGTCAATGGGGTCCAAAGTCTAACTGAAAGCAATCACAAATGACGTTGCTCTGAGTCAATACTGGGGCCAATACCTGTGCTGGCAGACAGGAAGCTGAACATCTGTCAGTGTGGCCTTGCTGTGACAAAGGCTGCCCACACGCTGGGTTACATTTGCAGTACCAGGGAAAGCAATTATACCCCTCTACCTGGCGCTTATGAGTCTAACTGCAAACTATGTCTGGTTTGGGGTCATGCAACACAAAAGAGAGCAGAAAGAGTGAGGTGAGCAGAAGGCCACTAAGAAGATTAACTGAGCCACAGTGCGCAATGTAGGTGGGAAGCTAAGGCAGTACGTCGCCTTCTGGAAAACGGAAGGCTACGGTGAAGGAATCTAACTGCTGTCTTTTACCACTGAGGGGGTAAACGTATACAGGCAGGATGGAAATAGACTCCCTTCAGAGGTGCACAAATGAGGGGTAAGAGGCAGTGGTCCCAGGTTGCTCAAAGGCAAGATCCAAGTTGCTGCAAAGGAAACCTTATTCCCAGTGCATGCGGTTAAGCAGTGAAACTGGGAGCCAGAGGCTAGGGAATTGCCATCACTGGAGATTGACAAAAGAGCTGCACAAAGCCCTAAGCAACCTGAACTACCTTTGCAATTAGACCCCCCCTGAGTACAGGGTCTGACTGGGTGACCTCCAGAAGTCCTTTCCAACTTACACTACTCTATAATGATACTACAGATGTTCATGTTTGCTCTACAATCCCATGTATTAAACTTGAGTCAAGAAACTTTGCAGAAAAGCATTTATGTTGCTCCTCAAAGAAACTAGCAGAGACAACTTCTGTCTTCAGGCTTAGATGAGGTACAAATTAATATTTCAGATCTTCCAGAGACTGAAGAAAGAATTTGACTACAGAAAGAAAGAAAAACCAGAACGTATTTAATGGCTGTTTATACCACATTCATAGAACTGGTATAACTACATTACATCCTCACCCAGGCAGTGATCTCTACTTAAGCCTAAAACTATTTTACAGTTAATCACTCCTGCCCATATACTGTATTTATCCAGATTTTGGTACTTTACTACTTATTTCTGGATTCCTTCACTGTCAGTAAGCATCTGTATTATACTTTCCACTATAGCAAGCCATTAAAACTGTGCTTTATAGGTTGCCTGCCCGAGGGCAGGAGTGGGGGAAATGCAGATGAAATTGACATAAAATTTCTGATTGCTTTTGTTCCTTAAGTTTTATTTTCAACTTCAGAACCAAAGGAAAATTCTAGTTTTCCTTTCCTGTCCAACCAACTGGATTTTCTTGGTAAAGTACCTAAATAAATGGTTTAGAAACATTTTTGCTATTGAAGGGGCAGAATGATTTTAAATCCAAGAGAATTTCCTAAGAAGAGAAAATACATTTTAAATACAAAACAAGATCCCAATTGATAAGTCATCTTCATATTCATTCGTTAAGAATTCTTCAGAAGAAAAAAAAAATTTTCACTTTTGCTTTTCACTTCTAGTACTGCCTCTTAAAGCTGTTTCTACTTCAGTAAAAATAGGTAAGTCAATTTCTTATGCAAAAAAAGCAAGCATAAGAACATATCCTGTTTTTAACGAAGTCTTTCAGATACAGTGCAGTATTAAGACTAACAAATTTCATGTCTTTCCACTTTACTCAGTTTTGCAAGTCATGCTGATGTCTTACCAACTAGACAAAAGGAGGTTATAATGATCTTCCCTGATATACTTTGTCTCACAAAGCAAATTCCATGTTATTAACTTAGCAAAAAGTCAAGTAAATTAAGGAGCACCTCACTCCTCTGAAAATAAAAAAAGTCCTAAGACTCAACATAAGATTAAAAAAGGTTGAACCATAAACTTTATATTTCACCTCGGGCTAAGTCTTGCCATAGCAACTGTTAAGAAACAAAAATATTTCAACACAGCCAAGCAATCAAACTTTTGCTTCTGTTCACCTATAATAAAGGAAGTTTAGACTGGCTTTTGTAAGTGCAGGCTGTAGTCTCACAAACAATTAAGTGAATGGTTAACTTTGCACAAGATAGCTTAAACTTCAAATAGATTACATGACTGCATGATCAAGCTTTTACTGCAAGGTACTGATAACACAACTAAGTTTATACTGATAATATAACCAAATTTAGCAACATTTTTATCCCAGACCTTCCTTGTAAATGAAAGGCTTTTAATTACAATAAAGACACACTGTGAAGAGCCTTATCGTAGTTGCAGTGCTGGCTTACAGAACTCTCATCCTTCATTCCTCCCCTATTATACCACCTCTTCGGCTGCTCTGAGGTTTGACATACCGGTTAAACACTGTCAAAACAAGCTGGATCAATGAACTGAACCTCGTTAGAAACAGTACTGCCAAAAAGAAAGTTACTTACAACTGCAAGCAGTTTCCTGCTCTAGGTTACCACGCAGCTACATAAACAGTTGAACAAGCACAAGTGAAATAGTGACACAAGGGCTGCACTAGCCAAGACTGCTGCCAAGAGAAATACTAGTAAAGTTACAGCCTAACCTAAACCTGCATCTACCTGTTCCTAACTCACTCGGATGAATAAGCACATTGAAACAAATGGGGGCAGGGAGGTACCCAATGGCCTTAAATGAGCCCATACTTTCAATCTGTTAAGCAAGCTACCTATGATACGATCATGCTTTGATAAGAACCTTGTCATTTTAAGTTTACTTCATTAGCACCCTTTCAAAGTAAGTTTACTAACTGTTTACAAGATCTGCTGCAACTATGTCCAAAAGAGGTATGGGGTGGAGGGTGGTGAGAACACTCTACGTTTAACCCAGGATGTAGACTGCAGTGTATTATCTAAAAATCAGTATTCATCGTACAGCAAGTTAAAAAGCTGAGGGAACCCCTGTGAACACTATATAACTCTCCTAAAAACAACAATAACTCAAAGCAAAAATACTTCACCTTTCACTTGTCCTTATTTGCTTTGGTCCTCACACAGGTACTTTTTGTTCGTTACTTTAGGAACAGGCTGTGACTGCATAAGATCCATTGTTTTTCAATAAATAAGTCTGCAAACTGTTTCTGTAATTGCCTTGACTTAACAATCTTCTCCCCCCGCCCCCAAACTGAGCTCTGAACTTCATAAAAATCCTAATAAATATTTGGACAAACTATTATTTTAGATTTCATCTTCTCATTCCAAGGCAGTCTATTAATTACTGGTTTAGATATTTTAAAATAAAGTTGCTTTTGCGTAACTGGAAATAAAGAATATTTAGCTCATTTTGAATTAATATGTATTTGGTAGGTTTGTATATCCAGGAACACTTTTACAGTGGTCAAACTGTACCAGCTTAAAAGTATCTTAAGTTCTTATAATGCATGTTACCAATCTTTACATGAATGTTCACCATGAGATTTTAATTTTTACTCATTTCTTCCTGATACTTTGATACAAAACACATCAGTGAAAACAGAAGCATGTTTGATGAAGAAATACAGACTTTGGTAGATAACAGGAAGCAAATTAAACATTATGGAACAATATTTCCATGTCTGTCTACAGATTATATTAGATACTTCTGATGTTCACCTCTGACACTTTTTAAAAAACAATTCAATGTAACTGAAAGGTTCAAGAATGCTGAAAAAAAAAATCTACAGACCTGAAAAAAAGCCAAAGAAAATCCTGCAAACGTAGAAGGCCAAGGTCTGCCTGAAGTTCTAGATGATAGATTCCAGTTCAGGTTTAAGCAATAGCTTGTAATAATCAAATAATAATTTAAAAAATAGTGATCTCAGTTTCCCAAATGGAAATAAGATCAGCAGTTTAGTCCTCCAAATTTCAGATAGGGAAGAATCTTCCCAAGAACTTGCCCCTATACAATCACTTTTTTTAAATTACTTTGGAATATACATAACAGTGGCCGAAACAATAAAAACAGCCCGAAGAAGTATTTTGGAACAGGGAAAATATTTCAAACACACTATACAGACAAAAACACACCAGTGAGCCCATACTAAAATAAGTACTACACCAAAATATTAGGCATTACAGCTGTATAATTTTGCTGAGCCAAAGCCTTCTATTTAAAGAGCAAAGTACATTTCAAAACTTGTTTTTCTTTCAAAACCATTAATTCAAGCAGTACTAGCAAGATACAAGAAAAAAAAAAAAAACCACAAAGCCTACAAACCTCTTACAAGTTACAGGGATTCTAGAAACCCAAACAAAGCCCCTGTGATCACTGGTCACTGACAAAACATTGGTAAAAGCACATATCTCTCGCTGAAGCCTGTTGTCTGGCACTAGGCCGCAAAAACAAGGAGACAGCCTGGGAGCCAGAAAGTGAGCAATTCAATAGCAAGGCACCCAGGGAAGCCTTTCCCCTTCCTGCCAAATAGTGATCCCGCAAGGAAGTCACCCAGTGCAGCACCAGCGCTTATCACTGACAAGGAGCGCGTAGCGCAGCTCCTTCCAGCTACATCACACCTTTGGATGGAAACCCGCGAGGGTGACCTGTGAAAGAAAGTCCAGGAAAAGTGAGACTCTGGTGCGAGCTGAAAAACAAGCAGCTATGGAAATTCATAGTTCCCATACGTCTCCTCTGCAGAACGTACCTACGTGATTCTCCCCTCTTCATCAAAAACATTTAGACATAATCACCACACAGCATGGCATACAAAGCCTAGAAACAAATCATCTAAGCCATTCATGTATTTCTGTTAATAATACTATTAGTTACTATATACAACAGGTATTACAACAGTATACAACAGACACTAAACTTCCCTCTTAAAAATCTGAATGTCACATAAAAGGTAGAAAGAGCAACAGGTTTGTTGTACTGAGTGGGATCAATAAGACCTGACACATACCCCTGAGCAAAGCCTATACATAAAGTCTCCCTGTTAGATAAAACTAACTATCAGCAAACAAAACTAATCCATCCAAAATTAAATGGGAACTAAGGCAAGCTTATTTAGCTCACAGAAGCAATATACAGACAAAAAGAGAATCCAGGTAGCATCTCGTTGACTTAAAAATGCAGAAACGTTATAAGCTACAACTGAAGATCACAAAAAAAAGTCACACTTACATTGTCTCTCCAGTCTTAGCAACATGACAAAGAAACTGATCCAGTATTGGACATACTTCCTTCTTCCCTCTCTTCTCAAAATCTGTTGGCATGAGAATGACACAAAAAGAATGGTAAAAGAAGATAGGACGGAACAACAATCCATAATAATTAGCAATGTATTTGCTTTAACGATCAGTACAGCTCCCACAAAAACATTTTCACGCTTTCACAATGCTTTAGTTGTTCCCAAGAGCTCCACCAGCTTCCCAACCCTGTAAGACTCTTAATATGTTCGTGTGGGGAAACTACATGCATGTGAGCAGCAAAAGTTGATTTGCAACTTCTTTTGAGCAGCTACAACAGAGAAAAAGGCTGATTTCCTCAGGCTGCATCCAGCAAGGTAAGCTAGCACAGAAGTGCACTGAGGAGGGAGAAAAATAAAAGATACGGATGAGGGCCGAAGGAGGGGAGCCAGGCAGGCATGCGGGGGGAAAGAGGGCACTCCAGGCGAGGGGAGCCCCGGGCCTGGGGGAGGAGAGGGGCCGGTGGGGTCACTAACCTCCCTCTGCCGCTCTCCCCTCACGCAGCCCACAGCAAGCCCTAGGGGATCGCTAGGGCGGTGGGGACGAGGGGCTCACCCCTCCCCTTCACGCAGGGAGCCCCCGGCCTCCCCCCACTCTGCGGGACCTCCTTCCCTCCCACGCGAGCGGCCCCCTCCCGACAGCACGGCAACCCCGACCCTCGTCCCCGGCGGAGGGGAGCTGCCGCCCTCAGCGAAGGGCGCTCCCTCCCCCCGAGAGGGTCTCAGCTGCGAGGGACACCCCCCGTCCTCCCGGCCTCAGCGTGGGGNGGAGGGAGAGCCTGGGAAGGAGGTGCCGAGGTCGGCACCGCGGGGCCGCCTGCGGCCGCAGCCGCCCTTCTCCTCGGTTGGGGGCTACCGCCCTCCCCACGCAGATCTTCGGGGAAGGAGGTGGGAACGCGTCCCTGCCTCGGCCCCTCAGGGAGCTCGTGCGCCTGCCCGCCCCCTCAGACTGAGGGCGACTGCTGTTTCCCCATCCTCAAATCTGTTTGTGCATAGGCATGTCTGTCTGTCTGCCTTTTATTCTCAGGAAGGGGCAATCTTCCCCCTTCTTCACTCCGCTTACCTCTCCCGCCCTTCACGCCCAACACCTGCTCTCCCCCGGCACAGGTTACCTGTATTCCTGGGGACGACCCCTTCTCTCACCGGGTGCCACCACCACAGCTCTGGCCAGAGGGAGGTGAAGTCCCGGCAGCCGGCCCTGACCCCCTCTGGACAAGGTCCCCAGGAGAGGCAGCAGGTAAACCCCGAGCGGAGGCTGAGGGCTCTAGCCCAGCAGCCAGCTGGCCACGGACAGGCTCCTCCATCCCAAACACTTCGCTAGGACTGAGGGACATGCGATGGTTGGTTGTGGAAAGAGGGAAATGTTCACACACACACAAAGAAGTTGTAAATAAGGTAGCAAAGTATTGATGCCAGCTATTACTCCATAGTGGTTTATTACTAGGTAAAATCCTGATGTAGCCCTGGATCGTGTCCCAGTCTCCTCCAGAGACCTGCACACAGAGGCAGCCACCTGCACTGCGGTGCCCGTGCTCCGCTGCGGGCCCATCCCTGCCTGCAGACACATCCCTCTCGCCACACAGAGCACGGGGTGATGGCAGGAAGAGTGGATTCGCTGCCTACAGCGGCAACACTGACTCTGCTGTGCCCTCTCAGAAGGGTCCCTAAAAAAAAAAATCATAATGCCAGCGGCTGTACTAACTTTTCCACTCTTCCAGGTGCCAGCTTATCAACAGAAAGTCTTTGACATGCCTACATATTTTAGAAATGCTGCTAATGTCACAGCCCAATGACCCAGTTTGCAGACCACCATTTGCAAATGGCTAAACCATGAACTTGGCACCCATAGCAAGCGTTCCCGTGCTGCAAGCCGCTTTCTCTGACCCCTTGTGTTGATTTTATCATGCAGGAGATGATACAGAAGGTATGCAATTAATGGTGCCTGCTGGCAACTGCATCATACAGAAACCCCAACTTTTATCTTATGAACATACAGCTTATAAAAATCAAGACTTTCAAGTCTTTGACTGTTGAGGACTACATAATACTCATAGGGATATTTAAGGTTTCATACTTACAGATGCACTGTACAAAATCCTCATTTCATCCTGTTGTGAAAACCTTTGTTAAAATAAGTAGACCTTGCAAAGAAAGTTCTTGCTTCTTTGTGAAGGTTGTGGTCAGGCAGAGGGGAGCTAATGAACCCCCTCGAGCCCCTCTCCTCTCCCTGGTCAAGAGGGGGAGGGAAGAGCAGCAGAAAGGGTTAACAAACTGACCTTTCAGGACAGCCCTCCTTGTTCAAGGCGCCCATCAGGGCCAGAGGTGGATGTAAGGGTAGGAATCCTGCAGTGCGGAGGAGCAGGTCGAGTCACCTCTGTAGCCTGAGCAGAGAGATGAGCTGCGGTGCTTGCTGCAAGCGTGAGGAGAGCAGAGCTGCCATGGCAGGGAATTTAGGAAAAGCATCTCTTCTATAAACTTCAAAAATAGTTCAGAGCAGGTACGATGCCCCAGATGTAGTATTTTGAGGCGCTCTCTGACCAAATACAAATAGCTGAAAGTTGGCATAAGCACAACTTTAGAGTGCTACTACTTCCAAGTGCTTTACAAGGGGATTGTCTTGTGTTCGTGCCACGGATCAATTCTCAGCTTCTTAAAAGGAAAACGGCATTCCCCACTGGACATCAATTACATGAGAAATCTCAACAACAGTACTTAGGACCTGGCAGTTTTACTTTCTTGTACATGTCTCTTGTGTTACACATTCCCTTGCAGCCAGCATCATTAACTCCACTAACCAAAAGACCAGAGAGACAAAGAATATATGACTTGCCCAAACCTCTAGAAGAAGGGGGGAAAAAAAAAAAAACAAAAAAACCCAAACAACCCAACCAACAAACCCCAGTACATGAGATGACACTAAAACCATAGTGAGTTTAGCTGCCATTTTTCTTCTGGCTACTTTGCCGGAGACAAGGACACCGTTAATTACTGGCCACATTGCCCTTGCAGCTCTGTTACTGTCACTCTCCCTGCCTCACACCCTCTGCAGCATGCTTACCTTTCTAGCATTAGAAATCTCAATTAACTGAAGTGACATTAGTTTCTTTTTATAATTAGACAGTATTATGCTCTGTACAGCATTAACAACATCCTCCCCCAAAACCTCAGTGAAAAATCTCTTCAACACAGAAAGAGCCGTGGTAAGGAGGAGTTGAGAGAGAACTGAGGACAGTTTCAAAGCAAGCAGTGGATACTAGGCTGAAAACAGAAACTCTGAGGCCTGTATGCAGATGTACCAACAATAGAAAAGGACAATACAGTCAGATTACAGGTGAGCCTATGTAATTTTCCTTGAGGTCCACTTTGTTATTTTAAAAGAGGTATGAAAGTCTGTTTAAAATAACAAAAATTCTAGCTTACCTTCACAACCTTCAAAAGAGTCAAGACCAGACCTTTCCTGGAGCAGAGCTTCTCTTAAATAAGGTCTATACCCCAGCTGACTGCATTTCCCCCAGATACCCCATTAGCTCACATCCCCAGCACAGCTTGCTCTTTGTAATAATTCTCAGAGCTGGTCACATGCTCTCAATTTTCAGCTTTTCCTGAGGAACTGCATTGCTCTTAAAGAATCCCACCAGCCAAAACAAGCCCAGAGAGGCATAAACATCCATATTAAAGTCTAATACAGTTCTACAACCTACTTAAAAACCCTAGAAGGGCAAATTCAATCATCCTAAATAACACCTCATTCCATTTTCAGGTAGCTCCCAACCCAACAAAATAAAGCTTCTAATTGTCAATTGGAAAAGTTGTGTTGCTAGCCTGCTGTTTTAAAACAGAAAAAAAAAATACAGTTGTTCCCAAAGTACCTAGAATTACTATTGAAAACTGGGATAACATAGCATTTCTTCTCTAAAAAAACCCCAAGTGTCCCCACAAGTGGACTTTTATTTTCTGAAGTGTAACATTTATCACATACCTGTAGTATATTAAATAAATTATCACGGTGGGACGTTGGGGATGACACTGAAGGAAGATCTTGGTTTCAGATTGCCATAGAATCCAGCAGAAGTGAACCAACTGTATGTTAACATTGACTTCTCATTGTTGAGCAGCTTTTCTAATGCTTTCCATTTGGTCAGACTAGATGGCAAATCTATTCTCAATCTAAAAAAAGGTCAGTGTTTTATAGTTTACACAGGGTATGAGTGATGCATCAGAAACTGCACAACAGCGTTAAGCCTGTCACTTAGCGAGTTACTCCATTCAGTAAGCTTAATTAAATCGTTGCCCTTCGTGGGTTCATGCCTCCTGCCTTACTGTTAGCCAGACAAATCCAGAACTTTTGGAAGAGAGACAAAATGCTTTACCTTTGCATTGAAAGAGGTTTTAATTAAAATGACAAAGCACAATCATAAAATAAAAAGACAGTATGACTGTATGATTTGAGGATAACAGTAGCCTGTGGAAAGCAATGCTTGTCATCTGGGAAAACTCTAATTCACGGGGAAGTTTTGGTTTTACAGTTTGGTATGCCTTCAAATCCCTGCATGCACTGACACACTGGAACTTGTCTAATTTCTTTCTCTTTCTTGAAGTCTTCTTTTTGATACTGTTCATTAATAGAGACTGTGTACATAAAGCTACCGGCTCAACTACAAAAATTCTGTTTGCACTGAAAAAGTATTAGAGAGAGACAAGAATCTTTCATTTTAAAAAATGTCATTGCCCAACTTACAGAAAATAAATAATAAAGCCACATTCCCTGTGGATCCTCCACAGGAGGAGCAGTAAGAGAAAATGCTTTCCATTTTCCAGTCCCTTCTCTCTCTTCCTCCTCCTATTAGAGGAAAAAAACCCCAGTTTTTCAAATAACGTACTTCCAAAAACTTCTTGGTTTCTACAGGAAAAACATTTTAAATTGAATTTTATTTAAAAATGACAAACATCGAACATCAAGAGCTCCTGTAAACTCAATGACAGCATGTAGATTTAATGAAAACACTGTGGAGGTTTTGTTTGTTTGTTTGTTTCAAGGAAAATGTTTAAAGATATGAAAATAATATCTACCTGTTTCTGAGGAATCTAGGGCCATATCCTCTGGAGCAGGAACAAAATAAAACCCACAATTATTACTATGGAAATAAAGCAAAGAAAGCGCACAAATGGCTTGTATATTTGTGTGGTAACAAAGATTATTTCAAATGCATTTTAGGGTGAACCTCAGCATCGGGGAGGTTTGTATATTTTGTAACCCACATCCCCTCAACTAACTGAAAAATATTTTAATTCACAGCAAATAATCTTTTCCTTCCATTTTCAAAGGAGAAACATTTAAATCTAATCCTGGAATACAAAAAAAGCTTGTAGGTCGTTTCATCATTGATGTGTTGTGTGATCTCAAGCAAATGAGTTAGGCAATCATACCTGTGTTTCTTCATTAATGAAACAGAAATGATAATTACTCTTCTTGGTAAGGTATTTGGCACACCTTGTAATAAACACGTACACAGAGAGTGTGATTTCATTTTGTGTCAGTTCCCCATGCTGCTTGTAGAGTGTTTACTGAGAATCGACAATGCAAAAAAATCACCTTGTTAGGAAAGGAGATGATGTGGTTTTAAACATTTAACTAAAGAATGATGAGAAATTGGTTTACAATCCAGATTTTGTTTTTCTTCTTGCACTAAACTTACACAAAGCTGTGTTCAGATTTACAATTTAGATTTCTTTTAAGCTTCTGCAAAACATATTTTTTGAGAGTTTTCAAAGAGAGCAGGACCAGGCCCTGCCTACAGTATCAGCCCAGTTCTGCCTGATGCACTTGGACAAATCTCTATTTTCTCACTTGATCTTACACTCGGTCAGCTCAGACTTAAGTTCTTATTCATCAGTACTGAAGGAAGATACAGAAGTAACATCCAAGTTCCATAGCATAATTAGGTACTTCCACATTCTCCTCTTCCTGAAATACCAACAGAAATTAGAACAAACTAGAAACCAAGCGACAGCAACACAATCACGTCATGCTTTCTGCAGACAAAAACAAAACAAACAACAAAAAAAAGGGAAGAAAATACATTGCTGATTCTGACGGATGTTTAAGAGATTAATGTGCACTGCCCACAAAGGGCATTCCTGCATGTCCGGTTCCTTCCTTCATGTCGATCCAGTTAAAAGTGATTATTTTTAATGTTAGTTCCCAGTGTGGCACAGCCAGGACAGCTGGTGCAAGGGAGGGTACTGGGGCTCAGCTGGGCTAGTTTATCTCGCTGCCCGGGAAGGACTTTAACTCCACAAGAAACCACAAACCTGATTCTTCAGGTTTAGGACTGTAAGACTTTTGAAAGCTCCACAGAATTATAGGCTGTCCAACGCCTAGGCACAGATCAATAGGCCCCATGCTGATGATGATGATGGAGGGCGTAGGATCAGCAGATACTTTTGCTTTCAGTAATGAAGCTTGGAATAGGTATCTAGGGATCCCTGACCTAACCTGGCTTAAAGTAATTTCATTCATTGATGTGTGACAGCAATTGGTAAGGTATTTCAACTCAGTTTGAACCAAAATTAATTAGTGTGCTTTGAAAGAATCTGTAGCATTTCAATGCAATACCAAGCAAGTGAGATGCAGCAGAGGAAGAATAGTGAGAGCAATAAGAAAATGGGAAAAATCCTGTTTTGAGACTCACTTAGATCTTCAGAAAATACTGCACATCAGTACACGTCAAAGGATTTACAAAAGGAGGTTACGGGTTGGTTTTAGTTTACAGCTGCAGAAACTCAAGTATGGTACAATAAAAGGACACTAAGAACTGTGTGTCTGAACCATTCAGAATGGAAAGTTTTTCAGTTTTTTCTTTAAAATACATCATAGCCACTTTGAGACAAATTATGTCCCTCCTCTGAGAAAATGACTACAAATCTTTAATAGGCTTTTAATAGATCTGGAAGACTCTGGTGTACCAAAAGATCAGAATAGCTCATGTGTGGTGCCTTAAATCCAGAAAAGGCTGCAAACATAAAAACGGTATTTGTGGGAGTTGGTTTTTGTTTTGAAAGAGTACTCACAGTGAGATTAAAATAAAAGTAACAGTTAGATGTGATAAACCGTCTGGGCATTACCTAGGTTAGCCACTAACCCCTACACCAACACACATCAAGTCCCCACAGATCTTCTTGCATTAATCCAAGAGCCCATGGCAAACCAGTGTCAGCAGCTTTCTTTCCCAGCTGCTTTCTCACACCTTCCTCCCAGCTCATCCCTGGGACAGAAAGCTGCTCGGAGACTGCTCTACAAACGACAAGATCCTTCAGATTAAAACCAGGCTTGTTTTTTCACGTGGAGCCTCAGGTGAGGAAGCCAGTATTCAAAACAAGTTGCCCTTTAGAAGCACTGAGCAGAGGAGGAAGGAAAGCTTTTTTAAAAGGTGTGTGCCCTGAGAGGGCACCTGCTTTACACAGTTCTAACCAGCACAGCAGGGAATTAACCTGTTCCAGAAGGATTCGGGAAAGACGCTTCTGCAGGAACGTGTCAACTGATGACACTTTCTTTAAAAAAAGGGCCATGTCATTTCAGCACCATTATTTCAGTATGGCCAGAATATTTTAGTTCTAAGACACACATTTTTGGACTAGACTCTAGTTTTCACAAAATAACATAAGTGATTATGGTACATTTATACAAGTCAAACCAAAATATTTTACCTCAAAAGAAAACATTAACAAAGTGCTTTGTTAATCTTAAATGCCGATCCTCATTTTGGTGTTTTGTCTCATTTTTCATTTTCATTTCAAAGGAAGTGTTGACAGTTTGGTGTTTACTCCCATCCAGAAGGAAAGCAAAATTTCCAAACATTGCTATTTCATTTGAAGCACAAATAGCAGTTCCTTGTGCCCTGCCCACGATGGCTCCTCGGGCGGCTGTGGTCTGTGCGGGTCCCACTTGCTGCAAGAGCACAGTGGGGGGATGTTTCCAGCCTCGGTGGGGGACAACCCATGTACCATCTCTGTCTGCGCACTCAGCATCTATTTACTGGCACCATATAGTACTGTACCTGACGGAGAGGAACAAAACACTCTCTGAAATTTGGCTCCTTTACGGTTACAGGTACCCGATTCTTAGGAGCCTCTTGGACAAGCGGGAAGGAAGTGTCACAGAACAGGCAGAAAAGTTCTACTAGGATCACGCTTATGAGTATGAATGTAAAATCATGGCTGAGCTCCATTTAGACCCATGCTCCGTGCCAATGCGACAAGGATGCCTGGAGCCAGAGCCGTGGTCATGGACGAGTGCACAGCAGTGAGGGTGAGGAGAGAGACCCCCCTCCAGTGGCCACGTCCTGGAGCTGTGGGTAACCCAGCTCCATGGGCTTACCTCAGTGAGGTTTGTTTCTTCCAGAGCTGTGGGCAGCGAGCCTTAGTGATGGAACGAGTCCGGCAGTAGGGCAGTGGGCACGTGGGAAGTCACAGCTCAGGTCACCACCACCAGGTAAATGCCCATCCTGGTCGCTGATGTGCCCATCTGTCTTCTGCTTAGCTTCTACCCTCAGAAACTGGGTGTTCTCCCCACAGCAATATTGACCGCAACCGCGTTTCGCCAGTGAAGAGTCCTGGATCAGCACATCACTGACCAGTTCGATTGTGGAATGTGTAAGCACACACCACACAACCACCCACTCCCCAGAGATGAAGCAGCACTGCATAGAGTACTGCTGCTTTACAGCTGGCCTTGCCTTTTCTCACAAATATCAACGGGAGTTTTATTCTTGACTTCAAAGGGAGTGTGACAGAGCCCAACATACCCTACAGCTGGGCAAGTTGAGCAAGTGAGAAAACAATTTCATCACCAGGTGGACAACTGGTCTGGCTGACTAGACAACTCATAAACTTCTGTTACACAGAGACGTAGCAGCAAAACCAAGGACATTGCAGCAGTGACCATACAAGAGTGTCAAAGAAATCAAATTAAATACAAGAAAGAGGGAAGGGAAATGATGCTAAATGACCAGCCTTCTAAGGAGCAGAAGATAATGGAGAAACAGTAAAAAGTAAAAGTTAAAACTTCCATTTCCTTTGAGAGCAGGTTCTGATCTACAGTCACTGTAGCATAGCTGGCGTTGCAGCATGACCCATTACACTCCGAGGAAAGTTAAATGTACACGTCTCTTTCAGTAACATACCCAGCTAGTACTCTCCCACTACAATAACAGTAAAATTGTCAGAGGAACATTTTTCTCTGCTCCATGCAGACACACCCTGCATACGTACACTGTAACATCACTAACACTGAACTCCACCCCGACCCAGCACACACACATACATACACAAAATATTATATTTAAAAGAAAATTATCAAAATGCAGAGCTTGCTTAAAACATCATTTATTTGTAATGTAAGCCAAAGGATCTTAATTGACACAGAAATGCACTGCTAGGCCTCCTTGGGAGCTATAAACAATTGGTGCACTTGTCCAATAAAAATACACAAGCAATTAAACGATAGAGAAAAGGTACAGAATTCTTTACACGTACGCTCTCATTGTGTACACACACGTGCACACACAGAGCAGTTTCCAGTTTCCACCGGTAAGGGAAATGATAGGAAAGCTATCTAAGCCCGCTTTGTGCTATGCGGGCAAATAGCCTAGAAAACCTCTGACATTCTATAGATGATGCAACCAAATGCTTCCCACCGGCAGTTCTTTGTTGTACCATGCCCACTGGCAGCCTGACACTCTCTTAAGCACTGAGCAGCTCTTAACTTAAAGCCCTATTTACCTATCTTCGGCAAGTTCAAGTATAACTTGGCAAATTTAAAACCTGAATATTTGATGCCAATACAGCAAGGACTTGGTTACATGCTTAACTTCACGCATTGCTTCTAAGCCTACTGCCTACCCGGGCAGAATTCAGAGTATGAAACATCTGCTGGGGTAGAGCTTCTGCTCAAATAAGCCGGGCAGAGTTCTCTGGGTGCACCCGCAGTTTCTGTCTTGGTGTGAAAGGCGATTCTTTTCCTTTCTTATCAATACATTCCGTGCGCTGGAGTTTCTATTAAAGAAAACTATTTTGGTTCTCCCCATGTTATGATGACGCTGCTCAGGTGTTACATTAGAAAAGGTGTTTTGGTTACATTATACCATTGGAAATAACTAAAATACATGAGAGTAAGGGGAAATGAGGATACAAAGTCTATACAAGTATTTACACATTCTGTTATTAAAATAAATGAAGGCTAATTAACAAGGAATTAGCCACAAGTATGAAATAGGAAATGAATGAAAACTGCTTTCGAAAGAAGCTTAACACTAGAAATAACTACTGTTAAAACCAAAATATAATATGGTTTTGGGAGCTGTAATAAAATATAAATTAATAGTTCTAACAAAAAAAAAAATCAAAGTTATAGAATTATTTTAAAACACTTTGGAGAGCTCAAATTATAGCTTTTTCCTCAGAAAAAGCACAGCAGGGGGGAACCTCCCCCATTCTTCTTGCAAGTTGATATTATATTAACAAAAGTCTACGCGTTAAAGCATATACTTCATATATTTTAATAGCTGTTGAGAACATAACACAGTTCTTTCTAAACATAATGTAGCACCTCCTGTAAACATAAAAAGCACTGGTTTAATCTCTAATCATTTTATATGCAACAATGCCTTTGTTTTGTAATGAATTCCATTCCTTCATTTTCATGTGCCCATAGTTGCAGGGTTCTGCTGAATCATAGCTTACACAATCACAGCCGCCTCAACTTCAGAGGCTTAGCACCAGAGCTGCAACTGTCCGGGCAACAAGACTTTTGCTCTGCAAGTTTCTGTGGCTTGTAGATACCAGAGAAATGAGGAATTCAGAGTGCTCAGCATGCGCCTCATCCATCCTCGCTTGACTGACAGGCAGCTTTACCCTGATACGTGAAAATAAAGATCAAAAAGCAAGCTAGTATTTTTCACAAGTTCTCAGTATTGCTAGCCTAAAAGGTTTACCTGTCGTACGTTAGGCCTACATTATCTTAAACTTTTCAAAACAGCATGTTGAATTTTCCTTTCATTGCCTTCTGGCTTTGAAGTCCTCAAGGTTCATTTGGGTTACGTTTTCAAACTTTTCTCTGTAGCTAGAAATGTACTATTCTTTTTAAGTGGCAACTAAAACTTCAGGTAAAATACAAAATACTAAGGCAAGTTGTGAGACACAGTAACATCTACGCTTAAGTTTAAATGCCTTTCTGGGTCTCACTAGGAAATTCCAGGCTTTCAATCAAAATAGATGCAGAGCTGCCTCTGCCCTTTGCATGTCGATTTACACTTACGCAGCAAAAGGCTGCGAGGTAACAGATCCGGGTCAGAAACATGCACAAACCGCTGATCAGAATTTGCAGCATAGAGAGGCGCAAGCAACAGACGTTTCTGTCTGTCTGTCGTGCCTGTGAGGACTAGCACAGACCAGCAGTGAAATTGCCAGGACCAAGACCGTATGCCCCTTATTCCAAGCCTCTATTTTAACACCTCCTCTACCCAGATGACTGCAGCGATATCGTTTGCCATGTGTCATTTACCCAGCACGCTTACGGATATGTCACAGACATTTTCACACTCCTGTGTTTCGAAGAAGTTTGCCGGCACTTCATCCCGTGTACAGCCTGTTTCTCTGGCAGCCCGAGATGCCAGCAAGGCCTGTATTTCCCTCCTCTCATCAGCTGCCACACAAGGAGAGAGGAATGTGCAAGCCTGAAACACTTTCTCGTGGAGATGGTTTTCTTATGAAACTGTGCATCAGTTCTGACTGGAGAGGGCAGAAATCCTCAAGACTGCAGTTCTTCAGAAATCCTGCTTTTTAACTTAGGAAACATATCTTTCCCTCACCCACACACCCCAAATATTTATCTCTAACAAATGTGTTACATGTACAAGATATATGATCTGTACCAGTTTTCCTTTCATTAGAGAAAAGCTTTATGTATCTCACCCCTCTCCTACTTTGCCTACCAGATAGAAAAGCAAGTAGTTCCAAGTAAAGGCTCATTTTTTTTGCTGAACAGACTTGAAAAGTAAGATCACTTTCTCTGCTGTTTCCTTTCAGCACTCACCCACACGCACCCCTCAGGGCTGACACTTAGAAAACGCCCTTTGGGCCTCTGCTCTTGTATCACTGCTCCCAAAGAGAATCCTCACTTCCAGTTCCCGTGACTTGTCCCAAGCACCTTTCAGCTACTGCAAGTTTTAATAAGCTCTTGTCTGTGCATACCCTAAGATGATCATCATACTTTCACAATCTAAACTAAGCGAAGTACTTTAAATAAACATCAAAGCCATCCGGTATCCCCTTTCACTTTGAGGCTATTCATCATGATCCTAGCATAAAGCTCTGCACTCCCAGGAACGAACGTGCCAGGCAGAAATGTGTTTCTGCGCCCCAGAAGCAGAAGAGAGTGGGTCAAATGTGGCATTCCCAGTCTCCCCACACAGGGATGGGGGGAACAGTTTGTGGTGGCATACCACTGTTACTGTGCAGTAAATAGCAATTAAAGAGGATTAATTAAAGAGGAAAACAGATCAATAGTACCTGGTTTTGTACTCTTCATTCACAATATTCTTGGAGTGTGTCTAACGTAATTAGTATTGCCAAGTTAGGGAATACATTCGTAACACTGTCAGATAGTGGAGGGGAAAACAATGACTTTACTCCACACAGGATTCTCTTTCTGTTCTGCATTAGCTGTGCAGGTGCCACAGCTCCCACTGCATCCCCCTCTCATTTCTTGTACACAGTTCCCTATTTATCCTGTAATTGTTTTCCTTCCAATTCCCTCATGAGAAGCCCTTACAAAACTACTGAAGAGCAGAGGGGAAAATTGACAATCACGAGACAAAAAGTGCTGTAAAATACAAAGTAAATAGGCACTTCTATTCCCCTGATCTTTTTAAGTAAGAGAAATCTGAGGTCCTGCATGTGAAGAATAGTAGGTAATATACCTTGAGACAGAAGTACAATTTTAAGCAAATACTTTCCCCTTACTACAGTAAATTTTAACTTGTCCTATCACAAGAGCGATCTTTTCTGTAATTCACCACTCTCATGATAGTCAAGAATACTTGCCCTACATTTCAAGAGGTATATTCCCTATATGTTATGTACCTCATATCATAACTTCTTTTTTAAGCCTAAGATCAGTACAAGCTTTTGCACAACTTGAACAAAAATTACAGTGAATACAGCTGTTCTTAAACAAATAACCAAACTAAACTCGTCAAAGAAAAGTGAGAATCATCAACTCTCCCTGTTGCAACCAAGTGAAATGTAGGAAGAGAACAAAAGGCCTAAGAAAGGACAGTTTAGGTAGACGTCTAGGATTTCTTCTGGTTTTGTCATTTCAATGCTTATTAGGAAATTGGATAAGGAAAATATTTTAATTCTGAGTTTCAGTACAAGAAGCCATACACTTCCTTTGTATGCTTCAAGAGATGCGAGTGCAAGCATTAAAACCTGTGTAAAAAAAATATAGCTACGTTTAGTATCTGTGGTTGGCTCCCAAGTACACAATGACACGATTTTCATACACCTTCTTCATAGTTTTCTCGATTTGCTTCAAAAATACTTGTGGAATTCTCCCACATAAAGTGTGCACTGTATCCAGAAACTTAGACTGCAGAGGGTAGTACAAAGACTGGAAGAGATTGTCTTCAAATGGAAACTAAAGAAAAGAGAAAAAGAATTATTAGTTTTCACTAGTTACAAAATGGGATTTGAGAAGTTTCTGTAAGATAAAACCTTATATAGGTAGGCAGTGACTTGTTCCTCACCTTCCCAGAGTGTCATCAAAGCCTATCAACTTCAACCACTGGTCTGCTTGAGAGAACTTGCTTTCAGAAACATATTACCTGAAATAGCCAGTTTCCAAGAAAGTATATTTCTAGAGTCTGAGTTTAAAGGAGATTTGCTAACACAGGGATACCGTAACAAAACGGGTATTTTAGAGAGTGGAGTTGTACACATAAAACATTCAGAGTGGAAATATGGACCTGCGTGCATACACGAGCTTCTGCCTTCCATGTACCCAGAGGGGACAAGCTTTCACTGGGTATTCATGGACCAGAGCTGCAGTACCAGCAGGAAGAACTCCATTCAAATACTTTTTTCCACTTCCAATATTATAGACAAGCAATTTATCAGCCTTTTTCATTAGAAGCTTAATATAGTATGAAGGAGAATCGTTTAAACCACCTCGAATACACCCATGCAGTAAAACAGGCCAAAGCAACCTTGTCATTTTGTGTCGGGATGGGTATACATGAGACCATGTTCAGCCTGTTCTGCTGGAATAGCGATCTGAGTGACCCAGATAAAGCAGTCATCTATGCTGAAATAAAAGCACTGCCTCTACCGAGATAGAAGACTTACGTCACGTATCACTTCATAGAGTGCTTTGAACGTAGGCTGTTTGTCATCATGGTAGACACCTCTATTTCCATGCAGAATAGAGACACCTTCTTCTTCTGCACCTTTGCAGTTGCTTCCATACATACAGTGATCAGGCCGGTAGTTCCACTGACATGGAAACACATAGAGACACTCTGCCAATGTCAGTCAGGGCAGATGGGGGGGAGGAAGAAAAAAAAAAAGAAGAAAAAAGACACATCAAGAGTTACAGAAAAGTAAACCATGTTTCTATGAAAAAACTGGGACTGATGATCAGAAGAAATTTCAGTTACTTATTTTGCAAATATCCCAAGCAGCAGCCTGACATAGAAGCTTCCTTTCCTCGGGGGATGACTATACCTATCTCAGCACTGTTAGACCTGAGCTAACAGAGAGCAACACAAAGACTGGGTGCAAACATTACCCAAGAGAGCATTTTACAAAGCTAGAAGTGACAGGATCAAACCCAAAGAGTATGCACCAGGTAGCACTAGCCAGGGTCCTCTGCCCTAGTATGAAGTTTCCAGAGTTACAGAAATGATTAAGAAAGCACACACAGCAGTGAGGGTTACACAAAATCCTGAATCCTTCTGGAGACGGCATGGGAAACCTTGCAAAGTATATCCAATGTTTGCTGCTGAAGCTTTCACTGAGCTATGACAATTTGTTATACTGAGATACAGCGGAGTATACAAGGTCGTGTATTTTATCCACAGTCCTTCTAAGAGTTGTCATCCATTAATTTCACAGGTCCAGGTTATTTAATGATGAGCCTAATTTCTGAAAAGGGCTTGTGACCTCCTTTCTCCTACTGACTTTTTTTTTTTTTTTTTAAACTTTCTCTATGTACCCACAGTATTTGCAATATGCTTATAATAATCACGCCAGTCCCTGTGACCTTTTTGCTTCAGAAATGGACTACAATGAATCACTACACTATGTGAGCAGGTCATGTCAGAAGCAGTGAAGACTGAAATCTTCACTTGGCCTTTCTAAGCTTCCCAGAAGTCTGCAGCTGGTCCTGTGTGGTTCTTGAAGAAATAGGAGAAAAAGGTTCTGAAGCATTTCTTCCCTCAAGCCCTCTCTAGCAGGAGACTGCTCAAGAAAGGGTTGATCTAAGTGCTTTCCATTCAGTCCGACCTATCACACATTCAGAATTGCTCCCCGGAGTTGCTAAAGGATAGGAAGAGCAGTTAGGCCTGAGCCAAACTCTATCACAGTTAACGGGGATCCTTTGGTAGCCCTGAACAGACGTTGGCAGGTATAGCTCATCAGCTGGTCACTATGGGGAGAGGATGTTAGCAAGTGCTTATGAGCTTTCGTACGTGTCACGTGCATATTCTTCTCCTCACCATGACACTTTTGTGCCTTTTCTGCTGTCACAGCTGGACTCAAGCTCCTCAGATCCATTAATCATCAGAACAACCTTTAGAGAAGGGAAAAAGGGTGCATCTCTTCAGCCCCCAGGTAACACAGTTCTGTGTATTTTTAAGCCAATGCACTGCCTCGATAAATGGCCACCTGCAGCAATCTTGACTGATTCCTTCCCAGGCCACTCTCAACAATCCAGCAGTTTAAAACCTCGGGAAAATGTAGCTTTCTGTTTTAATTGTATCCAGTTCTTTTGTTTTCTTTTCTTGTGCAGTCTGATGTTACATAATTCATAAAAAATTATTTACCAGTTACAAGGAAAAGACAGACTATGGTGTTGAAGAGAGTCTCTACATGTGGATTTGATAGAGAATGCTCTCATCACAAAATTAAAATATTTTTGCCATCTTTGTTTTCCTCCTCCACGCTTAAGTTAGCAGCTTGAGTTTGACTTAACAACTAATCTGGCTTCGTCTTTTTCGTCCTCCTGTAGATCCTATCCCATAACATTCATTTCTTTTGGAGGTTAATTTATGATTTCATAATGAAGATTTCTTCCCCTTTATTTTCTCCCTAGGATTGAGGTAAATACATGGTGTACCAGGGACGCTGATGTCTGACATCTGTCTGCAGTAAACAGATGTTAGCTTATTGCTTTGCTTTTGCTCTCTCCTTTTATTTGCCTGGATTTGGGTATATCCAATTACCTACCCTATGACTCCTTGGAGAAAAAGAAAAGGGAACAGAATAAATAAAGATAAATCCAAACTTACTCTGTTCTTAAGATCACTTGAGGGAATACAAGGTCACATAGGAAACAAGGAAAAGCAAGTAAGAATGGATACTCAGCACATTCAGAAGCATGAAATCAGGTTCTCAGCTTCTTTGGGAAGCACATACTATGCCACAATTTCGAAATCCTTGCATTTCTCGGGTATCACTGGTTTTGGAAGTGCCTGAAGTAATTTCTGTGTGATCAGTGCAAAATACTTACAAGAGGCTGAATTTCCATAAACTGTCTCAGCACTTGTGGAAAAAGTCACACTCTTTTAAAAGAAAGATGCCTAAACTTGCCAGTTCCTTGGAAATACACACTCATACGAGTAAGACTCCAATTCAAGAGGGGAAAAAAAGGACAAACTACAAACCAAAAATGTTACAAGTTGCTTATGGAGGCATTGTGCAAGAGTGACAGACGGGAATGAGATATGACTTTTTGCTGGGCTGACAACTACAAACTTATTGGTCACACTGGGACAGGTGGGTTATGCCATCTGTTCTGTGAGAACAAGTTTTAGGAGACCTAAAGTCTTCCATAGCTCTTCCTAGTCCCAGAGCAAGCAGGATACAGAAGAGTAGAAAATGGACAAATCTAAGCAGCAGAATATAGATGACACTGTCCTGGTACCCACTGAGGATGGATCATTCCACTGAGAGGCTAGAAGCATCTTTCTCAAAAAGTAACTTTTAGTGAAGGAGCAAAAGTACGGAGGGCAGCAGTTTTAGATGAGATATTCCAACAGCTTTTTCCATTTTCTATTTATTTGTTTGCATAAATATCAGAATTCAGCTGAATTTCAGAAAAGTAGAGCATAGCTTTGGAGAAAGTTTGGCAATTTCACATTCAGATAAACATCTGAAACAAAAGTATTTTTCAGCTAGGCCCTGGGCCAGCGACACTCAAATACAACTTGAACTTCATTCCTGCATTTGATCATTAACGTTATACTTCCTTATTTTCTCAGTACCTCCAAAAAAACAGATTTACATATTCAACGGAACCAAGTCCAAGCCCCACTACCTGCACCACTTTCAGAAGTATTTTCATAGGTTGTAAATCCTAGGCACACCGACTCATTAACTTCACAACATAGTACATAATGCATATTACAAATAACAACTGACACCTTTTTTTTTTTTTTGTAATTTTTTTAAGTTCAAGAAATTGTCTTAACACAGATAATCATGACTCCAAGAGTCATTACTTACCTGGATTAAAGTAAAAAATTATATTCAGTAAATCCTGGTCTCCCCACGTAATGTAATTTTTGTACTTTTGGTATAATGGATATAACATGTCCTCCCAAGTCAGACCACTCGGTATCATGCTGTTCTGCAGGGCAGAAAAACAGAAGCAATGGGTTAATACCGTGAAAGGTGATGTGATACACGGCTCAGAGTGTGGCACTCATGTATTTGTAAGTCTGCTAAGCCATGTCAGATACCTAGATGAAAAATGAAGAATCGCCAGGAAATGTTAGACCCAGACAGAGTTGGAACAGCAGAGCTGACTGTGCTCTTGTTTATCTAAACAGGAAAGCGAGGTCTCCTGGGTCCAGCTGTGATGTCAGCTCCTGCTATTCACAATCTTCCTATTCTGAGCAACAGGAGGGAGAAAAAGTGGAAAAGTGGAAAAATGCAAAAACGCAGCAACAAGAAGAAAACTGCAGTGTAAAAGCAAGGAAAAATGCAGTCTAAAAATTATCTTCCCTGGGAATTACGATATTAAGACCCAGGGCTTTTTTTACTCAAGCTGTTCCTGTAATGGCATAGGAAACGCCCAGCCTTGACTGAGGAATACGACTACTTGGGGTAAATAAAAGTTTTTAAAGAGGTTAGAGAATACGTGCTCAACAAAACAAACACAGATTTTACCAGTCAGGCCTTTCACAAAAGAGGGGAGATGTCAGAGAAAATATTCCCTTCACATTTATATAAATTCATGGAGTCACTTGATCTGCAGCAGGATACAAAATTCTATTTACAGCAGATGCAAAAAATTAGTTTCTCTGGATATTTACATAAAGCTTCCCAATTTAAAAAAACAATACAGTGACTGCACTGAAGATCCTTGAGTTTCTTCTTTCATGTATTTTTCAAGGGAAAATTTAATGTCGAAGAAGCTATTATTACTACTGCTAACAGCCTGCTTCATCTGCAAGTTCCCAGTGCTCCAGCCTCTTCAGCAAGTTGTTTTAATAATAATTTTCACTATAATTGCTTTTAGTATCCAAATATATATTCTATATTTTTTAGATTCTTTATCTTACAAACCTTATATAATTTTACACTAAGTTTTACAAGATGTGAAAAATACGTAAATCATTAGTTTCTGCAGCAGCTGTATTTCTTCTCACCTTGAACTGAGTGTTGCGTATCCGTGTTAAATTCATTAGCATCACTCCAGAATTGACTCCAGTTGTCCCATAATACGGGTGACGCGCAAATCGACTATACCAGCCAATCTTTGGTATTTCGTGTTCTGGGGCCATAGCAGCTAGCTGTGTGGAGTTGAACTCTTTCAGGATGTGCCAGATGTCATCGATGGGCCTCAGGAAGAGAACATCAGTGTCCACATAAAGGAGAGAATCCACATCCTTTAAAATGACCTTTTGGGTTTGCACAGTGAGGAGAGGAAGAGATGAAAAAGAAACCAAATAGATAACAAAAGAGGAAGATTATTGGCAAAAGGTACTTTTGTTTTAAACTGGTAATTTGAAAGAGATTATTGATTTATCAGCTAAATGTAATTGCACACAGGAACAACAGTTATCAGGTTATTGGCTTGCTGGTTGTTCTTTTGTTGTTGTTTTTGTTGTTTTTTTTTTCAAAACTGCATGGCAAAACAGCTACCAGACCACAGAAGTTGAATTCTAACTTTCATATGAAATCCACTAAGTAGTAATATAAAAAAAACACATAGCCATCCACTAAGTTCTCAAAAAAATCCTGTAGGGCCCATTTAGTATCAGTTCAGAACTAAAATGCAAAGAATATATATTTACATAGCTTTGTTAGTTCTTTTAAAGATCTGTAAGTGGTATTGTTGTACAAAAATATTTAACGGTTTGTAGAAAACATGCAATTGTGGCACATTGTATAGCAAGGATTCTGAAAGGATTACTATTGAAAATGATATACTATGTAGTATATTATGAACCTGCTACTCTGTGTGTATGAAAGATGCTTTCACAATCTGTCACAGAATCTAATTTGGATCCTGATCCTGCAGTTGGGTTGGCTAGCACATACCTTGATGAAACATAGCTTTGTCCCTAGACAGAAAGGGTGACTTGGTGTAAGAGAAAACTTTTCATCTCCATTTGGGATCATGTTTCCTTGTGCCTTTCTAATGACTGCTTTTCTTATTACAACCTTGTCCTCCTAGGAGACTTACATTCAGCATTAATATATGTACAAACATTTCATACTACATTTTTGTGATCAATAGGGTTTTCTTAATTACATACATCCTGCTGAAGAACAAAATTTGCTCGGTAAACAGAAATGTCATATTAAAGCCTACCAGGTTAGATTCTTATCTCTGTTATCAGACTCTGCATCAGGAATAACCCCAGTAAAGTTAGTCAAGTCAGGAGGGTGTAAACTGTAAATTAGATCCAGGATATTTAATCTATTCTTGTTGACAATGTTCCCCCTTGTGGCTAACCAAATCCTTACATGCTCATTCATTAATTTTAGTAGGGCAAATTATATAGTGCTTCAACAGTCCAAGAAAACTCTCTTGATGTTTGCACCAGCTATTTGTAAGGTTGTTTGTTACATAATAAATATCATTAGCTAAAGTTGATCATCAGTTCCATTGGATTTTTGTTGTTCCTCTTCTTTATTTGCTAAAACTGTCCCAAAATTCCTGAAGGACTGACATTTTCTTACTTTGGTTTCAACCACAAGACCTATTTCTCTCTCTTTCTTTCTTCCTTTGAAAAGTAAATCCAAAAGGCTCTGGATTTTCACCATGCCATGGAACAGAATAATCACTCTCTCATCCAATTGCAATGATACTAATGACAGGTATACAGGTAAGAATACATTCTACTAAAGAAATTGAATTTTACACAAATTGAAATGCATTGTAACTGAAGATTACCGTTGAAACACAATGAACAAAACTAAGATTTTGAGTAAGTGTGTGTGTGGAGGAATTACCTTTAAGCGTGCTCAACAGGCATCCACTAAGATGTCAAATCCATGAGTATGGACTTAAATGAGATTTTTCACCTGACTGAACACTTTGGGATTCAGACTGACATTTAGCCAGGTTTAACAAATCTCTGACCTGTATTTCTGATGTGATAACTATATGTTCTTCCTACACAGCAGGAAAGTGTCTTTACATTTTAAACAAAAGCTATGCTTACAAGAAATTCCATGTAAACAAGTCCAACACAATCCAGATCACTCTGCTGGACGGAAGGTTATAGCAATACACCATTTTTCCACGAAAAATACAAAACAGCATGTGAAGGTATCAATAAATGAGTGACACAAATAGTTCAGTAACACATCAAGAGCTCAGAGGTAGATATTAGCAAATGTTAAGAATCTTGGAGTCCAATACTAAAAACCCCAAATAAAAAAAGACAGCTACTTTAGAAGTAAATCAACAGAATACAGACAGTTGAAAAGACAAAAAGGTTTTTCAGCTTAAGGATATCCTGGATATTTTATATTATTCTGTAGCACCCAGAAGCCCTAATTCATAGGGACCTGCGATATGAAGCCATACATAATCAAAATATATTAAAAAAAAATTTCCCCAAAATTTAGTCTGAGAGAGGAGATAAGACACAAATACAAACAGAACAGAAGCTACTAGACGTTTCCTGAGGGATCCACAGCACACTGTAGACTACGTAAGATTTTTTCTAAGGGTGACTTGGTAGAGAGACAAGTTCAGGCATTTTCCAGCAGAGTTAAGGGAGAAGTTTACTGGGTGCATACAGACTCTCCTCTCAAGCGTAAGTGACAGCCTGGGTACTGCTGCTTCCAGCAGAAAACTGTTCTTTCAGCAACCTTAAACATACACATACATTTAAGTCTGTGGAAGTCAATGGACTGTAATAATATATATATACAAATATAATGCAATATATACAAATAGATTTAAGCAGTTATTTCAGTTCTTTGTGAAGTGGGTGCCTACCAGCACTTGGCCCCACACTTTCCACCTTGGATCCCTCTGCTCAGGATTCACATGCTCTCCTTTCTGGTTTGTCAGAAGATTCTTCTATCTCCTGTGCCTGAGGTGCTGCCCTGCAGAGACACCCAACAGGCTAAAGGAAAAGCTGTGCTAATTGCTTTGAGGCCTTCACACTTTTCTCTTTCACATGTGAAGTGTTAAGACTTATTTAAAACCTATGCATGTCAGTTTGAATTGATCACATCCCCTTCTGGCTCTGCATTTGACTTTGCCTTGGGTAGAAGAATTTAATTTCAGAAATTGCAGCTCTAAGAGTTCATTGCATAGCTCCCAGGATTTCAATGGAGTTACACCAGGGATAAACATTTAAATAACTCCAGCATTCCCAATGTCCCATAGCTTTCAGGTAGCTCTGTTCCCAAACTAAATAGAGTTTTCAAAAAAAATATTTTAGGCTTTACACAGCCCTTAATATTTAGCTTTGACTTATTCAAAAGCATACAAGATGAGACGATGTATTTTTGATGCTGCTGATTTTCAGTACCAAAAGCGGGTGAGCACAAGGCAAGCCTGTGGTCCAGGAGACCTTGCTCCAGCTTGCTCTGCCTGAACCAGACACTGCACAGCCAGGCTGGCAGCGTGCCGAGCTTGCCAGGAGGGCTAACCAGAGGGACATGGCTGCAGGTTAAAAGTGACATGCATCTGACCCGGAGCATAAGAAACGCAAGACTGTGCCTGGTAGTCTGAGTTCATGCTTGCTAACACAAACCATGTAGACATACCTGACAGACTGTGATTTTTGAAACGAATGGTCAGGAATATGGCTCGACTGCTTGTCTTCCTCCTCGCTCTACAGGCGCTTACAGCTTAAAAGAAGTGTGATTTTTTTGCAGCTATATAGAGTACTCTTGGTAAATCTGTCAAAAAGTTCTGCACAGAACTGGCTATATTTAGCCTGACACTTCACTTAAATACTCAATTATCTGTAATTTGATTTCACAACTTCTGTCTCCGTAGATTCTCCGTGTGTTAGCAAGGTTGGCAAGTAATAACACACTACTGTGTAAACACATATCGGTGTGTTGTGAAGCTGTGCTACCTAATGGTTTGCAATGGCTAGTGTGGCAGTTTATCAGAGCTTTATCCAAAATTATGGACAAATCACAAATTATGATGTTAACGTATAGTACCACGAAGTTGAATAACTAAACTTAATTGTAGCAGGCAATTAACTCAAGTTACAACAGAGGCAGAGACTTTTGTCTGGATAAGGTCCTGACATCTATTCCCAGTGCTGCCACTGATCCACTGGGTTGGATACTTCAGCGTACTCAAGAGGACAGCTATAATATAGGGATATTGCTAATCTACCTTAAAAGCTCTTAAGTAGATTAAGTGTTTTGAGAAGGGTTCTGAATGTTAGTTACTATTAGAGCTAAAATCATCCAAAAATCCCTTAAGCATTTCATGATACTTTAGCAGAGTGTTTTGGTAGCTCCAAACCAGCAATATAGAGACAGCTGCAAGCCAGCTCTGTGCTATGCAACATTCGTGAGAAGACAGTTTTTCACCTGGTGTCTTAAGATCCGTGTTAGTATTACAAAACAGTTTCAAGTGATTGCTGAGACCATTACCCTCCTAGTTTATTCTTAAAGTTTCATTTTGTGCTCATGTTTAGATCTACATCTTCCATATTCCATCTCTGCAAATCCCATTGATGGTTTTATTATAGTAGACTGCAGCAAGAAATTTAGATTTGTGAGATTACATGGAGGCTCAATCTACTTTCCATGTGTCTATGTAGCAAATGTAATCAGATGTCACAGAATGCCTCTGTAAAACGTAGGAAGCTGTATGAGCTTCCTTAATATTTTAGTAACCCAAGATTCAGTTTGTACATCAACCTGTTACCCAGCACAAAACAGTTCATTACTACAAGCTGCAGGATCACATCCCATAGCTCTAGTTTTATCAGTGAGTAAAACTCTTGAAAGGTTCTTACACAATTTTCCCTTAACACATTCCCCCTACCCTCCTGTCCACTTTCACATGGTGCTGCAGGAGAGAGATTTCTTTGGCAGGAGAGGCACTTGTGAATCAAAGACTCACATTCCACTCGGGCTTAGCATTATCAGGAGCAAGGCAATTTGCACAACTGAGGGCAAAACAGCTGATAAACTCAACTACTGCTCTCCTGGGGCCCTCCTTAAATCCAGTCACATTTTATGCCGCTGCAGGGTAAAACACTTAGGACAGGGAAGGATAAGAAAAAAAAGGATACTGATATCCTGCTGGTATTTATTTAAAATACAAGTTAAAATAGTTCTCTAAACAGTAACACTAGAAAACCTCTGCTCCTGCTGTGTGCAGATTGGATTCCTACAGCGTTGTCTCAATCAGAGGGGACATCAGAACCCAGTTATCAAGAACTGATAAAAGTAACGGTGGCTGAAATTACATGGAAACAGCCCAAGGTTCTGCCAGGCTGGACACTTGCCACCTCAGCTATTACTACAACTTGTTTTCTTTACTCTATCCATGTGAACTTAGTTTCAGGTGCAACTACTCTCAGACAACCCCTCCTATTCAAAGCCATAAACCTCAGCCTGACCAACACAACATTTTGCAACTGCCCCAAGAGAAACAAACACTTAAAGCTCAGGCTGCATCCTAGTTTTGCTAAGAAAACATGCAACAGTTCCTTACAAGATGTTGCCAAAGTTTGGAGTTCTCCAGTAACACGTGAGTGACAAAAGAGGAACCAAAAAAGCACTGCCCAGCTTAAAGGAATTAGCATGAATGAATAGCCCTCTTCTGTCATCAGAAGGGTGATGACAAATAAAAGTGAAACAGTTTCTGTGATGAGTCTACCGAAATGACAAAAAATACCACAGAAATAGGAAGAACAGAGAATTGTGTTTACCTAGTGAAAACAACCCCATCTGAGTACATCATTGTAAACAATCTGTATTGAACAAGCTAATACTAGGGATTATTTTCCAGGTGATATAAATATTTACTAGGAGAAGAGGATCCCTGCTGAAGTTGGAGTTACTCTCAGGCCATCTGGCCTTTGTGCATTTGATAGTCTACCCCTAAATGGCAGATAAACAGAACTGCTGACAGCACATATTTTCTCACATATGTATTCATAGTCTACGTATCTGGATGTGCAGCTGTCTCCTGATTGTTTCCATCTGAGAAAGTAAAGATTTCTTTGTGTGTTTCCCCATTTCTCATAAGGCAGCAATGAAGAAACCTGGATCACGTGAATAGCATGTCACTTTGTTGGAGCCACCCCAATCAACAGCAATGCACAAGACTTTTTTGATAGATGTTCTCATTTCCACAGAAATCACTTTTTGCAAGAGTTCTTTCAATTTCTGATATTTCTGCATATGCAAAATTGTTATCAACACCTTCCTTCTCTCCAGCAACCTTAAGTATCTTCAGAGTTTATGACACTAAGTACTATACAGTAAAGAACACAAATTTTCAGTGAACCTGAAGATCCCAGCGTAAACAGGGCTCTTGCATGAAATCTGACTTTGAGCACACTGGAGTTATTACTTTAAGGGCAAATCTGACAGTCTTGGAAAAAGAAATAAAACTCGAGGAAAAGGGATTGCTGAAAGCATCAGTCTAAGGGCTAACATATGGAAAAGGAGATAGTGGGTAAAGAGGATATGATGACTGCACGCTGAAAAGAATGTTATTTATGGAAGGCATGCAGCATCTACCCTGAAAGCATCTGCCCTGAAAGAGCTCTCGCACTGAGTCTTAAGAGTCCGAGAGGCTAATGGAACTAGAGGCAAATAAGAAACACACATCCTTTGTTAGCAGGAGAAAAAGCAAGGCTGGATTTCTGTTTTGGGTTTTTTTTGTTGTTGTTGTTGGGTTTTTTTGGTTTGTTTTTTTTTTCTAAGTGGCTAAAGCACAGACTAAAATATCTTTAAGCAGATGTTTCAGCCTGAAAATGGTTTTACTATTACACCAGCAAAGCTTCCTTTCTGTGGAATTAACCTTTTCCTGAAGCAACCTACTCAGCAATCCAGGTGCCTTACCGGAAGAAAAAGGCGCTGAGCAGCACATGGTTTGAATAACTTTTTCCATTCCTGAGCATTTCCTACTGAGAAGGTTATTGGGTAAATGTTGTATTCAAACTTCTTTGTATATGAGGAAGGCCATTCCTTTAACTGAAAGACATAGGGGGACGAATTAGACATTGTATGTTACATAGCTTTTTTTAAAAAAATACGCATGCCTAAGGAATTTATAAACCGTGGACAGTAACAAAAGGCACTTAGTTGCTACTTGTTGATGTCAATGTAATTTTTCTCAGAGATTTGTGATTTAGAACTTACTTGTTTATTTATTTACCAAATGACAAAGAAACTCACCTTCTTCTCAAATTCAGGCTTAAGGGAATCCTCAGCAAATATGTGAAAACAGAGCCTCCTGTTGCTGAAGAGAACTGCTGATTTCAGCATGATTAGTGTCTCTTCCAGCCGGTCCCCACATGCCACAACTGCCAGATGCATGCATTGCAAAGATGAAGGCTCTTTTGCATGTTTCTGTTCTCCAGGCTTTCTGAAAATTCATAAAGAGGCAGATAAAAATTACTGAGGTAAACATGAAGAGAATCCTGCATTAACAGATATCAGGGTTTTTTTCTTCCCCTTCACTTTGTAAGGGATTAGGAGGTTTTTTTTCCGATTAGATATCCACAGAACATGCAAGTGGCCAATTTTTGTCAATGGTACAAGAGTGTTAAAATTACAACACAAAGAAATACGCTATTTTCAGAAATTTTCTGGTTATTCCTACATTTCTGGATTTGCATAAATCACCGCACTACATACACAGATGAAACTAATTCAATAGCACCTCAAACCAGACAACTTGCTCTGTGCAAATGATAGCTTTTTTTTTTCCAGTGTATATGTTATGAAGCCAGAATGGACTTACTACTACCTAGCCAACTTTATAACACAATGCAGATCACAGAACTACATCCAGCAACTTCATTACCGGGCCCATAATGCCTACACTGGAAGAAGACATCCATACTTTAAAAAAAATCCACTCCATCCATATGTAAATTATTCCAACAGTTAATTAATTTTGCTATTAAAAATGCATGCCTTAATCCTGGCCTGAAGGTACTGGCATAGTTTCAAAGGACTGCTCTCCATTTCACCCAATGGAATCCCTGAGATTTTGTTAAAATAGAGATTTTTAAAAACAAACATATTCACATGTCTCACATGAATCAGACTATATTCCACAAGCAGTCACGGGCCAAACTATGCTTTGCACCCATCTGTGCAGGCTTTAAATAAATTTCAGCTAGATGATAGGGGAATCTGCATGTAAAAGACACACTGAAGCTACTTCCTAGCCAGAAAAATCAGGGTTCTTTTGGAGAATTGAAGACATTTTGAAAATATGGCCTTTTGGTTTTGTGTGTCCCCCCACCAGTGTGGAGGTAAAATCACATCCTCCAGGAATGCTTCTACTGTGTTGTATTCACATTCCAACATGGATGGCATTGGCATTTATACTCTGTTAGATGGATGTGTGCTGACAAAGCAACTAAATCACAAGCATCGTAATCATTACAGGAGAGTTCAAAAGGCTAATCATAGATCACTACCAGTTCTTGACATATCACTGAACAGAAGACATCAATCCCTGCCTTTTCTCAGCACACACAATTACATACATATAATTAATCAGTACAGTTAATATAGAAACAAAAGTTCTGAATAAAGAGAAAAATGACAGTTAATAAAGCTGTCATTATCTTTTTCCAGACATTAAAACGCTGCTTTGTATAATAGCATCACTCTATACTACAGAGTAACCCACTTCTGTGTTAAGGAATACCAGCCAATAGTACTTTACTGACTATACAAAGCAACATGTTTCATTAAAGGTTTAAAGTCTTAGGCTTTAGTCTTAATTAAACCCCAATTTCATCAGTGTATAAATAATGGAATACTACATCCATGTGAAGTGGTATTTACTTTCCAACCTATTAGTGTAAAAACCACTGAATTATTGAAGTGAATAATTAGCTGCTCACACAGATCCCCTTTTCCCCCCTTCTCCCTATCTCTTTAATGTTTCCTCTTAATTGAGTCTCTAAATCAAGCCATATGCAGGATGAGAACGGCTTTGATATAGCTTCTGGCAACGGAATTCACTGGGAGAGGGACTAAGCGCTAAGCTTTTATTGCAACATTTCAAAACCCAACACCAAAGCACTAAGCTTTTCTCTGCAAATTTTAGCCACAGTGAACACTCTATTATACAGCTATTTAGTAGTGAAAAATCCAGTATACGTAGAGAAACACTTCCAAGGAACAGACTCGGCAGAAGCAACCCTCGATGAAAACAGAATGCCTCATAAGGCCATGGGAGCTATGGATGAACAAGAGACATCCCACCTGCCAACACAGACACCTCTCTACCCCAGAGAGTGGAGGAGAAGGCTGAGCCTTGGAGATGAATAATTATGAGTCACGAATGTCTCGGATGAAGGAGTACAGGAGCCTGCAATGGCCTCAGTAGGAATAAAAATCCCTGAAAATAGGAGCATGAGGTAGTATTTGAACTACCTCTGTAGTAGTCTGGGACACTGAGGGCAACAGTTACAGAGGAAAGTAGACACGAGGTGCAGAAGAATGTTGGGACACAACATTTTACATCTTTTTTATAAGTACATAAAGAAACCAAGAGGACTGTGAGAACAAAGGTGAGCTGGAAAGGGAGATAAAGAGTGCCATAGCAGGATGCATTTAACAATTTTAGCTTAGCCTTTACAAAATTACTATTACTATCCACAAGTTTGAAAAGAGGCAAGTGTAAGGCAAAGTCAAACTGTTAGGAAGGCAAACAAGTGGATTCCAGCAAAGAACATCACAACTCCCTTTCCCTTCCCTGTTTATACATGCACATACATTCAGCACAAGGAGGAAGGGAAGGGACAGGGAGAAATAACATCTGGATGAACGGATATTCCTTAAAGATCTGCAGGATACAGCCAATGTCTTCAACCCAAAACAGTTCCAGTTTGACAAAGAGCACCTAGGATGCTACTGCTTTACACAGAATGAATAGCTTTGCTGTTTATCTGGATCCCCTCTTGAAGAGAAGGGAGCCTCCACCATGCATTGTCCAGAGAGAAACCGGAGGTTAGAACTTAGCTCATACCAGTGGAGTGGCTACTTCTTATCTACCGGGGGTAGGTCAGGCAAGGCACCAGGAGCCTTCTCAGTCAAATAGACATTGCTTAATGAAAGGCCTTCTATAAGCTGAGGTTTCTTATAAGGTACACACAGAATCCTCATTCAATACAGCATATCTCCTCTAATTGCAAATGTTTATTGTGTAGTTACCAGTGGTTGATGCAAACATACTGGGAAGCCAAGAATTTTCTCTACTCAGATGGTTCCAGACAATACAACAAACACAATAGACAAAAGACACAAACTTTCTTTTAAAGGATGGAGTATGTTAATACCGTGGTAAAATGTACAAAGGATAAAATTTTTTATGTAGAATAAAAAAACAGCTGGCAAGCCAGAAAGAATATATTACTAGGTTATCAACCTGAGACATGAATAGGCTTTTGACACAGAGATGTACTCAGGTAGTGCTTGACGGGTAAACAGGCACTGTTTTTGGCTTCATTTCAGTCAGTCAGCCCCTGCAAAGCTTTGGCGAGTCACTAATTCTTTCTGCTTTAGTTGTCCTACCTGTAAAATGGGAACAGCTGTTACAGTGGAAATAGTTACCTACCTCAAGAGACTTCCAAGCACATCAAAAAGCACACAGATCCACAGAGTACTACAATCATTAGCCAATTCTTCCTAACATTTATACGTGCATTCATTCATTTATAGTCCAACTTATTGGTTATGGATAGAGTCTATAATTGGATTTTATTACCTAAATTAAATGTTTAAATGCATCTAAAACAATACAGTGACCTGGGCCTTAAAGTTTAATGTGTTTGACAAGAACAAATAAAGAAATTATATACACAAGTTCTTTGTTGCCTTGAAATCCTTCTTCTAATTTCAGTACATAAATGTAGCTTGTCAATATTTTATAAATCTAACTAATATAACATTATGTCAAACTCTTTGCTCTGTTCCCTGTTTACCCATCTGTTCAGAGAAAATTGCTTCCTGCTCTCCCTCTCCTCCTGTTCTCCTAGTATATTATTATATGGCTTTAAAATTCAGCACTGTTGCCTGAGATTAAGCACTACAGAAAGCATCACAAAATTTTTTTATTAGTCACAGCCAAAGTGTCTCAAACATAATTAACCCAAAACCTGTCTAAATCAATCCAGATCCATTCAAAATAATGCATTCCCATCTCATTACAGAGCCTGCTAATCTATTCAAGCCTTCAAATTTATTCCTGAGAGAAAAATAATGCATGCAGATTCTTACAAAATGCAATACAGTTGTTAGTTTTTGAAACCTTCTTCAGATTATGATCTCATTTACTCTTGCAGCATAAACAAGGTTAGATTTAGGCAATGTATCAAAACTGGTGATTCACTAAATAGGCTCCTTTCCTCACAGTCAACACTGAGTCAATGTCCCAACAGCGGCTCTATTATATGAAACACATTCTCTTGCACACTTTAAAGTCTAACTTAGAAAGGCTCCAAATGTTTTTAAATAAAGTTTTGTCACTTTAATGCAGTTGCACAAAACTGACTGTAGTTGCGGACAATCAAAAAAATGTTGAAGTTTCAATTTCCTTCTATTGCTCAGAGAAAAGGGAGAAAAACACTCAAAACCAGAGTGGATGTTTTTATCATCTTCTTTTATCAAGTAGGTTCTTTGTTAGACCAGTATGAGGTATTTGGGCCTTCCGCATGTCATTATAGGCTACCAAACTCAAGCCAAACTTGTATGTGCGTGCACACAGGCTGCAAAGAAAGAATTATTTTGACAGGTTGCCATATAAGACATGTTTCGCTTTGGAAAAGTTACTTCCAGGGAACTAAATGTGCTGGCAAAGGTTTGCTTCCCAAGCCTTGCCACGCTGGTCTAATAGAGAGTGTGGTCACATCTGCCCTTCAAATGTAAAATAACCCTTTTACTTTTTGATACTTTGCACACATTGGTTTGGCACATACTTAGAATTCTTCATACGAAAAAATTCTTACTGAAGGCCTAGGACTCGCTACTTCCAAGAGGAAGGATCAGTAAAACCACCATCAAAAATCAGTTTTTAAAGCTAACCAGAAAGTTAAATGCAACACTCATCTAGATTTGCCAAAATTATCTAATGACCAAAGCAGGACACATGAACATACTTACTAACACTTGCTAGGTACCAGCCAGCTAATGATATGTGACTAAATTAAGCTTTTATCATGTATGACTACTTACATCAGAAGAAATCTGCACTTCTTACAAATTAAAACCCAAGGTCTTCTATTATTATCATGTGACTACAGAAAGCAGTATTAAAAAATGCCACTTAAACTACAATTCACCCTACCTTCAACATGACTGGTTCTTATAAAGCGAATGCAAATCCTAGATTATTCCTTTGATTATTTCTGAGTTCAGATCAAAACCTGCACCCTTCTCATGAAACTACAGAAATCAACTTGGCAAAACTGAATGAAAACAATTTTTTACATTCACATAGGCAAAACTTCACTAAGGTGGTTTGAATCAATCATGCGGTCTACATATAACACATAGACCATGACCAGATCACAAGATCTTAAACAAACATGTATTATCCCAAAGGAATCAGTTACTTCATATAGGAGCTCTCACATCAAATAAAAAATAAATAAATCAATCTTCCTTGGCTCATAAGGAGTAACTAAAATAGTAATTATTTATATTATAGGAATTAATAGGCAGTAATGACCCTAATTCAGCATGTTACATCAGATGTGCTTTAGTATAAGCATACATATAAGCAAAGCCTATTAAATCAATGGGAATACTCACTCCTGAAGTTAGTAACTAGTTAAATCATCATCTGTTTCTTCCACTCCAAATTCAAGCCCCCTGGAAACAGTGTCACACAGCTTTCAGCATATCTTAGACCAGGCTTTGTAAGCCAGGTAGATCTCACCAACTGATGCCCCCTCACCATGTGAGCGTGGATGTGATCTGTTCCAGAACAGCACTTGTTGGCAGGTATTTCTGCCTTTCCAAGGCAGGCATCTCCTTGACCTGGACCACATTATGGCACCCCACCCCAAAAAAAAAAAAAAAAAAAAAATTATCGATACCCATATTTAAAGAAATTTTATTTTAGTAGTAGCTAACACAATACCGAATCTTTCAGCAAGGGGCAGAACTGGACCCACAGAATTGTGCGTATCAGTTACACAAACTCCTGCTGGTGCCAATGGTGCAGGATCATGTCCTGCCAGCAGATGTGAGGGAAAACAAAAAACAACCACCAAAAAAAACGCAAACCCAAAAAACCCCAACCAAAATTGAAGAAAAGGCATGTTTTAAATATAGCATTCCTTTCTTTTTCTCTTACGTTGCAGACCTTGTATAAAGTACTTGCAAAGTCAAAAAATAAGAGAAAAGTTAGATAATGTCAACTTTTGGAACATGAAGATGCTCACTGAAAAGCTCATTGAAATGGAACAGTTGTTTACACTCTCTAGCAGTTTCATACTTTCTGGGCTCCTTCCTTCACTGGTCTTGATTTCCATGATAATCGCAGAGATATGCCTTAAAGAAAAATGACTTCACGAGGTACAGTTGCTAGTGGAAATAATCCTGCTTTAATACATGCATTTGAATTCTGTCCATGATCCATTCTCAGCCACAGTAAACATCTCTTGCATTCAGTAGCATAACAATGCTTGTAAGAAACCAACTGCTTTAATAAGTTAAGGAATAAGAGCTCAAAAAACAGGAATAGTCTTTCATTCAGAACATCTCTGTGGAATCATGAATCAAAGACACAAAGGCATACCAAGTTAATTAGATATATGAGGTCACACTGACCATAATATAGTTGGAATGCAAAGGGGAAAACAGTCCTCCACCCACTGAAAGCACCCTGCCTGTATCTTTTTCTGAAGTAATTACTGTTTTTTGAAAAAATATTCTGCCTGTAAGGTGCTGCAAGAGGGAACGCAACACACTATGATTTCAAACTGGTTTTTAAAGTTTTTCTAAATTAATTTACATATAAAAAGCATTCCAAATAGCTTAAAATCCATCAGTGCCTCGCAGTTTGGAACCTGGCAATACCACACAGAAATAGCCAGCCACCTTTCCTTTTCCCCGTAGTGTTAATGAAAAATTCGCAAAAGTGCAGCTCCCGAGACTGACAGCAGCTCCTCACGGACTCCAGCCAGCCAGTAACGCATTCCCCACGTCAGCCTTCAAAACAAGGCCAAAACTCATGGAAAAGCAGCTAATTCAGAGGCCGCCCTTGCACAGGCACGAAGAGGGGGTATCGCCCCGCTCCGACGCAGGGACCAGAGGCAGAAGTTAACTCCTCCACGCACTTTTGTAGCATCTCTGGCAACCATGCTCCATGTGAAAACACAGAGGAACACGTTTATACCTCTACAGCCAGAGCCATTCGCACAAGGGTTTCTAATCACCGGTCCCTTGCAGGGGCGAGAGGAAAAAGATCTGGGAAAGGGAAGTGCCTGAAAGACCGGGCGGCAAAGAGACACCAGCGAGCGGCCACAGCAGAAGGGACCCAGGGGGCAGGAGGGCCCGGGCACGCGTGGGTCTGGGCACGCCTGACAGCGGGCAGGCTCCCGCGGCCCGGCCGGAGCTGGGCAGTAGGGGCCTGGCGGGCATCCCGCCGAGGGCAGAGACCGGAGGCGGTCGCGCGTGGGGCGTCGGCCGTTCACGCGTGGGCCGGCCGAGCTCCCGCGTCCCGACGCCGGCCNGCGCGGAGCGGGGACGTGGCCACCGAGCCCCGGCCCGGCTCCCGGCAGCGGGGGCGGGGCACGCCCTACCGTAGTCCTTGGACTAGCCGCCCCGTTCCCTCGGCGGCCCCGCAAGCGGGGGGGGAGCCAGCCCGCAGCCGCGGGGGGCCGGGGACGCCCGAGCCGGCAGCGCGACGCGGCGCGCAGGTCTCTGCAGCGCTCGCCCACGGCCGCAAAACTTCTGGGAGATGGTTCGCGGGCAGAGGTAACGGGATCGCTGGGGCTTTGTAAAATGCTGTCATGTCATAACGCAGTCCTCGAATAGCGTTTCCTCGTTAAAGCAAGAAAGGCGAGGCAGGGCTTTGGGATCCTCACTGCTGGCAGATTGTATTACTCAAAGGTACCTTTGATTTCTGCGCCCCACAAGGCTCTTGCAGGTGTGCAGCGCTGGAAGAGCATGAGTGTGCACCGAAAGATGAGCCTGAGAAAAAAGTGAGAGAGGGAATTGGTCTCTGAGGCACGTGTCATCTGTCTGTGCTAATAGGCAAACTGGGGCTGAGCTTCCCCCCACCCTGCGGCCACGGTTTATCACCCACCTACACACTATTCTTGTCCCACCTGCTTCAAAGGCAGGTTGTACTGGGATAAACAGCAACACTTGTAGAACAGCGAAGGAATGTAAGCATTCGCTTACTTTTGGGTGGCTTTGGACTTGTCCAACTGATCAAGTTACTTCGTCGGTCTTCTGTGCAACATCAGCAGAGATCGCAACACTGTGAATTTCACAGAAATAAATCCTACTTAGGTTCATAACCTGATTTATTCCCTTTAAATGTAGAGTATGCCAGAAATACAAGTATTCTTGATGCCTGCAGAGCTTGAGTATAAGCTGCACAAAGAATGGAGACATTCTTGGAATGGAGAGAGCGGGGAAAGAAGAGCCTCGCGTGTCCCCACAGTGTTAGTACTGGAAGTGAACTAGACTGCGTGCCTGCTACCAGCTCTGGGGGCTGCTCTGCAGTGCAGTGCAGTGACCACACGCTGATGAACTGCACTGAAGGAGGGCTATGGGGTGGATGTCTCTCACCTCTGTGGAGGTGTGTTCTCTGCAGGGCTATTTCATCTGTTAGTTTTCAAATAAATGCTCAGTGCTGCCACTATCATGTGGAGATTGCGGCTGAAGTCGTAGTGCTACCTGCGGGGACACGTTACACTTCAGACTGGTAACTAGGCAGACTGCGAGGACAAAGTCTCTCGTATTTCCAGATCAGGACCTTGCCAAGGTAAGGCATCAGCATATGTAAATTATGCATCTCACGCAAAAGGGTGAACCTCCTGCTGGACAGCCTACTCTGTAAAGTCAGGCTTACTTTTAGGATAAATTTTTCAAGAGTTTGTCCTTCACTACTTAAATGGTATTCTCTTGGCAGTAAAACTACACAGCCTGGCCATTTTATACCGCTGTTGCAACAGGCCTTTGCCAATGGTATCCCAAAATACACTTTACCTTAGTACCAATGCAAATGCAATGAACAATTACTGTTTCAGAATTTCATCCAACTCAGATTGTGAGCAGATGTAAAAATAGAAATTACTTCATGCTAAGAGAAAATAGCAATACTAAATGAGAAACTACAGAAAAACCACAATGCATAAACATATGCTCTTTTCTGAGACTATAAACCCTAACAAACTTTATACTTAATAAAAAAAAAGAGTACCAGTAGCAACCCCCTGAAATCCTCAACCTGTACAAATGTGCCATTTTATACTATCAATAAAATCTCTTTCATATATAGAAGATGTGTTAGCAATGTCTGTATAAAAATACCAAGGTAAACATCATGAAATCTGAAAAACATTCCACGAGATTTTTAGAGACTTCTCCCCTTGTTTCTGTGACACCTGGTAGTGTACCACTTACCTCCCTACTTTCCCCATTTTCTTTCAAATGATATCGTGCAAATACCAACTTGTGTGCCACCGGTGTGCATGATCAAAATCAGTTCCACTGCTGGACTGAAACAGCTTCAAATCAGCGCTGCTGAATCCACTTCACTCTCCAAAGTGTTCAACTTCGGCAGCGAAGCAACGGACTGGCCACGACGTGGAGTCTTGATACATGACAGTGGTTGCTGAGGTATTCAGTGAAACCGATGGCCTAGATCTAAAACAACAGTGAGAGCCAGCTTAAGTAAAACTTCATATATTTTAGACTTGAACAAATGTATTAATACTCAGTGTGTTTGGCATCTTTTGTATTGTGCAGACACAATATCATGGCATTGTTGTATACATTAAAAGGCAAATCATTCAAATGCCTTTACTACAATGTAAGATTTTTTTATGCAGCTCTATAAGGAACTAATTTAAAGCATAGTTATATTTTGAGAAAAATCTTAAAAATGAAGCCTTCTTAGTCAATTTTATTTTTCTGGATTACGATTTCTAAGGTTGTGTAAGAGGTGCTATTTTCTGCAGCAGCCAAAGATTCAAGCAACTAAATGCAAGAGTAAATGACTATGTTAAAAGAGCCAGGTTCCCAGGAATAGGGCTATAACAGAAATACACCCTCTACGGATCAGGCACAGAAGGAAAATTATACCACACCCTTCCTAGTGAGTAATAAATTTCAAAAACTCAATGTTCGACAACTTAGCTAAAAACCCAGACTAGCAAACAAAGGTGTTTATATGCTACTTCTGGAGTCTAAGTTGAACAACTGCAAGGGCTCTTACCCCACAAGACATCACAACAGATCTCTGGGAAGCTGTTCAAAAACCTGAAAGTTGCTTCAGCCCAAAAAAACACATTTGTCACAAATATGTGCTATACTCAACACTGCTAAGCCTACTCCATGGCTTAGCAGTGGCAGGTCAGGCTCTCACAGAGGTTCATTAGGGCCTCTGTCTTACAGTTACTAATATTACAGTTTATGACCTTCAGTCACTAAGAAGCGAAACTATAACTCAATCTCTCACATGCAAACTTTACATATGCCTACTTCAAAGCAAGTCTGACATCTGTCTGGCAGGCAACACCACAAAATGTAACACCAAGAAACACATTACATGTTTACATCCCCAACTGTTATGATTTTATTCTTGTAAAGACTATTGCAAAGTTGATCCTGAATTTACAAAGACCACTATCTCACCTCTAGAGACCCACGTTGTTCTCCTATCTGAAAAATACAGAAGGTCTTTGTGATCCAGGATCCTTCCTTCCTCTGGAGATATAAAATGAGAACCTTCATTATCTTTGGATAATGGAAACTGCAAGAGAAAAGAGCAAAAATAAAGCTATGAAGATATCATGGTGTTATGAACACAATACTTGGGTAAGTGAAACTCGAAAATCAAATCTATAGGGAAAGGAATCTCAGATTAAAATGCATTAGATTTGGAGGAATGCTTCAGGCCACTTAGACAAAAGAATTCAAAATATTTGGTTTTCACTTGTTTTCAAAGTTAAAGGGAAGAATAATATGAATTTTACTCAAGTGTGCAATGGTATCTTCTATTTCCATCTCAGGAAAAGCCCTCAATTATCATTTACAGTGAATTTTTCAAAGTGTAAGTCTGACAATTACAGAACTACTTCTAGTTGTTTATAAAAATTATAGCGCTGATAATTTAGACAATGGAAGTAGTTATGTATTATATTGTATTTCATGATGTATTTCACACAGAAATATGTTTTGGTTTGAAACATATACCTGCTTTATTTCCATTTGTTTCCTGGGTAGAGAAACAGTTTTATTCCTTTTTACTTGTTAAACTAAATGCATATCTGATTACCATTTTTTACGTACATGCCAATTATATGTCTAGAATATAGTATGTATCATATCTGTGGGATTATGCCAGATTTACTTGATGTTATTAGTAGTCATATAGAGTCAATTGTGCTCATAAATTGCAAAGCTTCATGTTTCTATTTTTCAAAGGGACAACTAATTACTTGCCCAATACATTGTAGATAATGATTTTCATTCTTCAGTGCTCCATTAAACATATAGCAGCCAAATTAACTCCTTCATCAGAAAGATGCACCAAAAGATGTAAAGTAGTATTTCTACATTTCTAAATAAAACTTTTTCATCACAGTTCTAAAAAACTCAGTATGCTTTTTAGAGAAGAAAGCAATACCAATTTTTTAGAGATGCTCCTTCATACTTTACTTGGATGGAAAAGCAGAATAGCTGATGCACCAGTTTCTTCACTGAAATCTGTATATAAATATTTCTTTTACAAGGAGAGTATTACCAGACAAAAAAGGCTGAGAGTTCTTAGACTCTACAAATAAAAAAATAATTCTGAGGCAGTCTTGGAAAGTGTCAGTTAGACAAGAATAAACTCTCTGATGAAACTTCTTCCTTATCTTTCACAGACTTGTCTTATGCAAATTTGAACTTACCCAGAGAAGATGGTGCCTACTGGTTCATAATTTAGCCTCCTGTCCAACATTCTCACTAGAGATTACATTGGTAGGGTCCAGAAGTTAATTAGTGCTGAAGTTCTCTGGAAATAGATCAAAAGTTTCTGAGGACTTGATCGAGGCTTTGGTCCAAGTCAAATCAGCATCTAAAATTCTTTAGTGTTAAAAAATGCATTTTATATGCTGTGCATCTTCAATTTCTGCATGGGACACAAGAAAGTTCAGGCTGAATAGTAAAACCATCCATCAATTTTAGATCAATGGGGAGAATAATCTATTTTGAAACAAGTATTTATTTTTTGTGCAGTATTTAAACTGCTGGTTCAGTTCTGCCAAGAGTTTAATGTTTTCTCATGAGGAGGTGTCACATTCATTGGATTTCCAGCAAGAAAAATCAATCTTTTTCAGCCTGGAAGATTGTTTGTCTGTTTAAAAAACCAACACCCTCCCCCCCCCAAAAAAAAAAAAAACAACCAACACCAAACCCAAACCAAACCCCAAAACTTCATTAGCAGAAGTTCCCTAATTACGTTTTTTTTTCCCTCCAGTAAAAACATTTGAATCTATTTCAGAGGGGGCAGGAAGAAGAAGAGAGTCAGTAACACTTAAAAACGTAGAGAATTATCTGGAACCAGAATACCTTTTATGGTCTAATGACAGAAAAATCAGATTGATTCTATATTGGGTGCTTTATTTCAAGATAAGTAAATTATGGCTTTTAAACCAACTTTTCTGCTTTTAGCAATTTTTGATCTTCTTGTTGCATTTTCTCCTTAATGCGGTATTTCTTTTGATTCATCAGGATCTGCCTCTATTCACATTGCCAATGTTGTTCGCATTTAACTGCTGTCTTAGAAGGGACTTACGTACTTGGGAATTCCTGTTCTGACAGTGCTCATGCGGTCGCTCTTCTGTTTACTCTATTTCTGCAGCCCTCTGCTTCAATGTATTTCAGTTCTTGAAATCATTTTATCCTTACCACCTCAATTTAAATTACATTAGGTCCAAACCTTCCATTCCTATTTACTCAGTTCTTCATTCTTTCCTCTCCAGAGGTGTTTGTTCTCACTGCATGCTTTACTTACACATACAAGCATTTCTTATATTCTGAGCTGTGAGACACACAATTTATTTTCAGTAGCCTGTTGTTTAAAAAGCAGTATCTGACCGTGTCAGATGCCTACATTTTTAGGTATAGCTGCAGCTATCGCAAAGGAGGAAAGAGCTGAGGGTATGTAGGCAATCCTCACACCGCGGCACCTCATCCTCTGACAAGTATTTTAATAGATTTATCAGGATGACAGGAGCTAAGGGTTAGGATTTCATCAAACACTGCTTTCATCTCTTGACATCGTCAGACAGCCCTTGAATCAGGACGTACCGTATCATCGCTTTTGTTAAAAAACAAGGCCAGTGGGGGGAACCTGAGGAAAGGATCCCCGTCGCCGGCTGGGCCCAGGGCGCCCCGACAGCCACCAGATCGTGAGGGAAGGCCAGGCCCGAGGGGTAGTGCAGGCTCCCTCGGCCTCCCCCGGCCAGCACACAGCTCACTTATCGGTACTACCCTCTCACAGCTCTTCCGTTTTTGTTCTCTTCCGAAGGCGGGCAACACCCACAGCGGCTGCCCGTGAGGGAGGCGGCCGGGCCGGGCCGGGCCAGACCAACCCCTCGGGGCGGAGCTGGTTCCCGCCTCCGCCGGCGCTGCCCGCGCATGCGCACCGCCCACTTCAGCGCCACGCGCGCGCGGTGAGGGCGGGCGGCTGTGGGGAGCGGGACGTCGGTGTGGTGAGTGGCGGCCTGATGCCGGGCTGAGCCGCTGCTCGGCGGGGCACGGCCTGAGGGCAGCGCGGCTCTCCCCGCTGGCGTTGCTCGGAGGGCTCGCTCCTCTCACAGCCCTGCGGGGTGGGGAGTGGGAGGGGTGGCGGCGGTTCGCGGCCCTCGGCGTGGTGCGGGTCTGCTGCTGGGAGTTCGGCTCGTCCCTTCCCTCACCGTGTCCCCGCGGTCTTAGCGGCTTCTCCGCTTGTCCCGTGGTCGTCAGGGCTACGGCCGGCGGGGTTCCTTCTTGTGTGCCCCACCGTACGGCTTGAAAGTCGGCCTTTGACCCGGTTTAACGAGGAGAAAAGGGAAATTAGGGGGAAAAATTAGGGGGGGAAAGTGCAGCAGCGCTGAGAAACTCAGGGCGGGAGCAGCTGGGCCTGGCTTCGGGACTGCCGTTAAATGTTAGGAACCTCCCGTTTGGGGAAAATAAAAATGCAGGCTGGCATATCGTCCTTGAAGGGTCTGCATGAGCCAGTGGGTTTTTGTTAGCTCTTACCCCACGTTGTTGGCAGCGTGTGGTGGTTAAACAGATGAGCAGGGAGCCCGCAGCCGTGAACATCGGGCTGTAGGTGTTGGTCAAGGCGGGTGTGTCCTACCTGGGTACAGCTCCGTGAGTTACAGCTCTCCTGGAGAGCGTGAGGAGGTTGCCCTGGAATCGAGCGATACGGCAAAATGGGGAGTTTGACTTGTTTCATACCTGTCAATTGAAGTGGATTACCCATATGAATTACCTATATATATATAAAAAAAAGTGAGTAATCTGTTAATTTAGCCCTATTAATGGTTAATGCTCTGTGTTTGCTCATGAAGTTGCCAGAACGGAGGTATGTTTAATAAAGATAACTGGTGAAAGTCAGTGAAAAGTAGCTTTTTCCCATGTAATAGTTCTGGCTTACATTTTTGGGTAAAAATACTTTTGTCTTAAAAGCTAATTTTCAAAAGTGTGTGGTTTTCCCCCTCCACCCCCTAAACAAACAAAACTGGATTCTAAGTTAAACCTAAGGAATTATCTTTCCTTTTAAAGCTATTGAAGAGTCAGACAAGTTGTGTATCAGGTGAGTGGTACTATGTAAATTCCTTTTCTCATGCTAAATACATATGCATGTTCATGTATATACGTACATATGGTTCTGATGGACATTGACCTAAAATGTCCTTAAAAGCACTTGGTGAAGGAGATCCCAGGAGATAATTAAGTTACAACTACTGTATTATTTATGTTTTCTTTGACTGAATCTTCAATAGGAATGGGAGGTTTTTAGGATAGTTTTTCAGGATTTGTGAAAACCCTGCAAACTCATCAAAATAGTAGGCATGTTCACCTTGCACATCCTGAGTGTGTCAACTGCTTGTGTTTAAACTATTCAGGCAGCTCTTGCCCCTTTGCAGTGGGCTCATGACGCATCTTCGACTTACTGCGTGTGTACTATCCCAATGGCTAATGCATTAAATTTCACATAAAATTCACGTATGCTTAGCGTGTACGCTCAGAAAATCTGTTTGTGATGTACTGAATCTATTGCTCATATACTGGCTAATGTGTGTATGGATTATAAAATACAGTTCTCATTTTCTTAAAGCATTACTGGTTTTCATTATTTTCTAATAGTGGTTTGTGATCAGTTCACAAATGAAGTGTAGAGATCTAATGTCTGCTGTTAAAGACTTTACTCTCACATGAGTGGATTACACTAGGTATTGCTTTATTCACAACTCAGAGTTGGGCCATCACCACAGTGAATGGCAACTTCAAACAAAATCATTGCACATTATATACCCTTCAGTTATGCTTACATAACCACCAAAGCTCCCCTAGAAATTTCCATCAATTTCTCAATTCTTTTTTTCTTCTTAGTTTGCAGAAAGTTCTTGATTTTCCATCCATGGCTGGTCCCATTCTCAGGTTGACCTCATCGTCTATTGGTCCGTGTCGAGATCACAAAATTCATCCATCTTAGAAAATGCATTAAGTCTGCTTATTCACCTGCTAAGCTTATTCACTTCTATTCTTATTCTCTGCTGGGTCAGTTGGTTTTTAACCCAGCCATGGTAAGGCCCGTACAGGAGACAACTGAGAGTAGCATTCCATGGTTGTATGGTTTCTTAACACACCTGTATTCACACAATTTGAGTCTATGTTCTAGTTCTATGATTTTATTCTATTCTATAGTCATAATCAATCTTCTCTATAATCTGCTGTGTGTGAAATCATAAACAACAATTACAAAAAGCTGCCAAGTTCTAGGACTGAATTTAGTGCATTTTTTATGCAGAATACAATAGGTGCTCTCCTGCGCTCCAAATGTTTGCATTCATTTCCGTTCAACTGTTTCATTAAGATGCAAAGAGGTGGTACCTTCAAATTCTTCATAACACTTTTTTTTTATTATGTTGCTGTTGTCATGACTCTCTTTCTCGAGCATCTGGAAGATAATTTTTTGAGAATCTGAAATGATGTTCTTACAGAATTTGAAGACACTTTTTACTCTCCTAAATTGGAAACTACAATAATATTTTTCTTGTTTTTCTGTCTTGATAGGGCCACACAGCCAGTGGTGGTTCTTCCTGCTGGATTCATCATGATAACTCCAGCTTTTGAGCTGACCCAGGATCCGGATTTTCTTACAATAATAATCAAAGTACCTTATGCCAGAGCTTCAGAGTTTGATGTGTATTTTGAAGGGGAAGATTTTAAATTTTATGCTAAGCCTTACTTTCTCAGGCAAGTAGTGGAAGGATTTAAAAAAAAATTGAACTTTCTTTACTGACCCTTTTTTTTTTTTTTTTTTAATAATGCACTTCATTTTGGTCCCATCAGAACATTCTTCGTCTGCAGCTCTTACACTGTAGACTGCAGACAGCCCATATTGTGCAAAGAATTGTTTTTATGCATCTGGCCTCTTTGTTTCTATATATCGAATCATGTTAAAGAGAGTTTAAATAAATACTTTTCTAAATTTACTTTACCATAGATTTTTAATGTTAAAATGGCAAGACAATTCTCTGGATGTATGCAAGTTGTGTAGAAGAAGTGTGTCTTTTCCCTGTTGAGAGCCAGATACAGCATATTTGGGGAAGAATGGCTTTTGATGCACTCCCGATAACTTAAAGGGAGAAAAGTCATGTGAGAGAAGGCAGTAGGAAATGAGGTTCCAGGCTGTAGCTTTTCTCTAGATAGCAAGGTCCTCACTACATTGAAGGAGAGGAACAAGAGGCAATCTCAGTATCAAAGTGTTAAGAGAACCTTTGTCATAGAAGAGCTATTAATGTTTATTATTTTCTGTTTCCTGTATGTATACTTGGACATGCTTCCCCTATATGCATTAGTAGACCACAAGGGATTTTAGTGGACTGGTAGAATGCAATTAATTGGTTATTCTGAATAAGCTGTACAAGAACTCTGGATGAGTTCTCATATCCTGTCACTGCGGGTTAGCTTAGAGATTTTAAATTGCAGAATTTTCCAAGTGTTGCATATAGTGCCAAGAGCATCATCTCTGTGGTGGCTGTGACCTCATCTAAGCTGGGAAACCAGGAGTCACACATTTTCTCTATCCTAGATGTTCATCTCTTGTACCAACAGTTAGGGAAAAAGATTTTGAAGTACATGGGGGTTTAACTGCATGACTTCCATTAGTATCAACAGGAGTCATGTAGTTATTCCTTTGTACTGCTTTTGGAACGTGCCTTACATTTTTATAGGCCAAGACGTTAGGTTGCAGAATTAGTCAGGCATTCAATGAGGCATCTGATTTTTTTTGCCCGCAGATTGACGCTTCCTGGAAGAATTGTAGAAGATGGCAGAGAAAAAGCATCTTATAATACAGACAAAGGTATTAGTTAATGTTCTTAGTATATGTGTCATTAAAAATGTTACTAACTCTCCAGTAATTTATACTTTGCTGCACTGGAATTGCATAGAACTTTAGTGAAGTATATGATACTGTAAATAAATGTAAATTTTCTCATATCTTATGTAGTACAAAAAATCTTGCTGAGCATTTATGGTACTTATTTAGGCCATCCTTAAGCACAAAGGAGGTGTTCAGATCTGTCCTAATAATGAAAAAATTATGTACAAGTCCTCTTTAAGCCCTGTGGGGACTAGACATGATTGTACCAAGATCATTAGTCTAGTAAATCTGCAAAGAAGTCAGGTAGTGCTGAGTAGAAATGAGATAATCCTGAGGCAGTCTCTCATCTATGTCTTAAGAGATAAGACATTAGCCTTTCTCCACACCTTAAGGTGGAAGGTATTTCTGGAATAAAATATGTACCTTCTGAAATTAATGTATTAATTTAAAAAAAAACAGCAATAAACCCTATAATTTGCTGCTTGCAAAGCCTTTATTATGTGCTTGACTTAAGACAATAATCAGATTGCTGGATGTGGCTTCCTATGATCTTGTGTTGATTGCTTGATTGGTGGAAAGATTCAAAATCAAATAAAGCTTATGTTCTGTTGGTTTGTGTTTATACAATATGAGTCAAGAGACTACAACTAGTTAAATATTCTCTTTCGTGCTTTATCGTTAAAATCTTTGATTTTTGTGAAACTTGTGAAGTAAGGTTAAAAATACTCATAGAGATTTATGCATAGTAACATGCTACCTGCACGTGTCCCAGTTTTTGTGAGCCTTTTTCATTAGATGAAAAATGCATATATTTGTTTGTCTTGGATATTTTAATGCAATAACTATATTCTGACTTTCCTTTAAGGAACTTTTACAATTCGGTTACCTAAGGAGATTCCTGGCCAATATTTTGAGGGACTGGACATGCTGACATCTCTTTTAGCACCAAAGAAATCAAGATCAGCAAAACCTTTAGTAGAAGAGATAGGTATGACAAAAAAAATTATTTATACTAGTGATACAGGTACATAATGAAATAGTTATAGATCTGCATAGTGATATATGTAGAAAAATAGTATTTCTATAATTGTCTAATCCAAGGTACAAGAAGAGCGTGACTAAATCTGAAAGTATGGATAAGTATAAAAATAAATGTGGTGTTGGTGATATACATGTCATCTTTATAGGTTTAGTTATGTTTATGTTTTTCCAAAATGTGCTTAACATATGCTAATCCTCTGTAGGTCTTTGTACCCCTCTAGTGGCAGTATAATACACACACATTTGAGTCTTCTGCTTTCTACAAGGTAGCGCAACTGGACTTCTAGCTCAAATGGTAGAAGCTAATTAAACCCACAGGTTCTAGTGGATGACTTGCTTAACATCAGTATTTAACAGACAAGAAGGTTTGACTATCTGTGTTTAATTTTTTAATACATGTCTTAAATAATTGATAACATTACTTTGCTCCTGTCAGGGTTCTCTTAGCATTAAATTCTGATCTTGTTGAAATCAGTGGAATGATTAACTCAAGTTTTTAAGTATACTCACTCAAAGACTCAGTGTTCCTGGTCTTCATTTTTGAAAGCAGGAGAATTTGGAACAGGACATACAGATTACTGATGTAAGCATCTGCCTCTATGACCCAGTGTCATATATGATTTCTTAAAAGATGTAGTAAAATGAGAAAGCCTTATTGTGTTATTAGTGTTTGCCTTTCTATTAAATCGTATATATTTTCAACGTAATAATTTTCTTTTTCTGACCATGCAATATATGCAGCTGCATCCGCTGAGTTGTCTGAGGAGGAGGAAGAAGAATTTGACTGGGAAATAGAGCAGACCCCTTACAAAGAAAGTGCAGAAAGCACTCTACCACTACAGTACCGTTACGGATTTGGGAATTTGCGGTCAGGGGTGTTCCAGCGGCTGCAGGTAGGTGCATTTTTGTCTCTTCCTATCATAAGAGTTCTGTGTAACTTCCTTGTTGGGTAGGCTTCCTGGCTCATTCTGTAGCCAGGAGGGGATCATTAGGTAACTGTTCTCCATTATCCCATTCTGTGACTGAGAATATTCTTCTTTTGCATGTAGTAGTACAGATAAGTCCTTGTTCCTGCAGAAGTACGGGGTGTTTGAGACTGAGATAACTGTGTAGCAGAGTCAACTGGCCAGTTTGTTTTTGCAATGATTTCAGTGTTAGAGGAAAACGCTGAATGGGGTCCTTGGTGAAACTGGCTTCTGGAAGTGGGCTGCTGTCACCAGCATGGTTCACTAGCCTGTAAAGGCACAGAGCAAAGGCCTGATGAAGTAGGCCATGTGCCAGGTGAATAGCTCTTGCAAGCTGCAAACTTGTCTCCAGGCTGTTCACAGTCTGCTGTTAGCACTTTTGCTTTGTATTTGGTATTGTCTTCTATTCTGACTTCACACATATTTAACATCAATGTATATTTCAGATGCCATAAATTTTAATTTGTTTTTAAATTAAGAAATTATTCAAAAAAACCTCACCCCACAAAAACCCCAAAACCAAAATAAAGCTGGCTAATCAATAGGTCTTGTTATGGTTGTTGCATTAAATTTTTTTTCATGGTGAAATTCACGGTAATTTTCTCTTTGTACATCTTATTTTAGACTTGATTTTCTCATAAGACAATAACTTTTGAAGTGTTCGCTCTTGGGGGTGTCTGCCTACCTGGTATCTGGGATTTACTAGGGTTATGGTGATGCACTGAAATTTGCTTTTGTGGATTAATTGATAGGATATGAGCTTTAAAATGCAGTTACTTTGCTCTTGTGCATTCAGCATTTTCTTTAATTCGTGAACAGATTGAAGCTAGTCATAGAATGGTTTGGGTTG